>CM077232.1:19674907-19907407 GCA_039654775.1 Spinibarbus caldwelli
GTTGCCAGGGCAGCGGCACTCGTAGGCTATTTTGAAAATACAGTCGCGGGAAAAATTACAGAGCCGCGGGTTGCGTTTTTTTGGGCTATTTTTATAATGTACCTCGGCCGCCCAAAGTGTATATAGACAAATGAAAATTAAAACCGATCCTTTTACTAATGTGTATTATAGTTGGAATGTATACCTGGCAATTTAAGAACAGAGAGGCGGTTATAACATCACAAACAACGTGAGTTTCAGCCAGAGCATACATGTTAAGGCTTTTACACAGCAGAAATAAACATGACAACAGCCACTATAGATTATATACGATAATAAACACACGATTACGATAGGATATGGTTTGTATGTGATTTTCTTGAGATGAATGTGTACATCTGAAATGCTAATTTGTGCAGCGATATAAAAGGCTATAAAGAGCATATTTTAACAACAGTAAACGACCAAATTCCACATGTGATCACAAAAGGAAGTTATTACAAACACTCGATGATGGTTTGAAGTGAGTTCTGAGTAAAAGTGTACTATTAATCTCATAAATTGTCTTATGTAGCATGATGCTAATGTTAGCGCTAATGCACCTGCAGAACAGGTCCAATTCTTCTTCATAATGCATTTTGTCATAATACTTCATGTAAGTTCGCAAGAAAATGTTTTGTTGTATTTATTTAGAAAAACTTTTGATAATAGTTGTGTAAATGTAAACTGGGATTGAAGCGATGTGGTTTTATTGCCAGTATAAAGGCTGATAATGGCTGAATAAAAACAAATGAATAATGATAAAAGAATAATAAGGATTATGTCTCATACCTGGCGGAAGTGTGAAAGGTTCTGTTTCCTTAAACTAGTCTGTCATGCATTTCAACACATTTACAGGTAAATCCTAGTATTTTAAATGTGCGATTAATCATGATTAATCACAGTCCATGACTGTGATTAACGCGATTAAATTTTTTAATCGATTGACAGCACTAATATATATATATATATATATATATATATATATATATATATATATATATATATATATATATATATATATATATATATATATATATATATATATATATATATATATATATATATACACACACACACACATACATTCCTTGTGAAGTTCACCCAAATTCTTGAATCGATTTTGCTTGACAATCCTCATAAGGCTACGGTTCTCTCGGTTGGTTGTGCATTTTTTTCTTCCACACTTTTTCCTTCCATTCAACTTTCTGTTAACATGCTTGGATACAGCACTCTGTGAACAGCCAACTTCTTTGGCAATGAATGTTTGTGGCTTACCCTCCTTGTGAAGGGTGTCAATGATTGTCTTCTGGACAACTGTCAGATCAGCAGTCTTCCCCATGATTGTGTAGCCTAGTGAACCAAAGTGAGAGACCATTTTGAAGGCTCAGGAAACCTTTGCAGGTGTTTTGAGTTGATTAGCTGATTGGCATGTCACCATAATCTAATTTGCTGAGATAGTGAATTGATGGGTTTTTGTTAAATGTGAGCAAAAATCATCACAATTAAAAGAACCAAAGACTTAAACTACTTCAGTCTGTGTGCATTGAATTAATTTAATACACGAGTTTCACAATTTGAGTTGAATTACTGAAATAAATGAACTTTTCCATGACATTCTAATTTATTGAGATGAACCTGTATGTATAGAAGTTTATAGAAATAAATAAACAAAATAAAAAAGCGATGTGAGGCACTGAAAAAAGCACCACTCAAAGATGTCCTTGTAGTTCATGTTTACATTGAAAAATAATTAAAAAGCACTGCAGTGAAATTCAGAAAATGAGTTCTGTACAATCCGGTTCCATGTTATTATTTCTTTAAAACTGTAATATGTATGTGTCGATTTTTGAAGAATCTAGACTGCTAATAGATATCTTTAGAATTAAATTTATCTTTAGCAAAATTTAACTCAAATAGTACAGTTGTCTGTTCTTAGATTACTGCCAGGCCACAGCAAGTGTGTGTATTTGTATACAGCAGACTGTTAATGGAGAAACTGCAGGTTGTTCTCTTGTGTCCATTTAAGCACTGGGAGGTGAGAGTGCTGCTGTGTTCTCTGTTCCAAATGGATGGCAACAGCTGTGATTAAGGATGGCCCATGGAAACACTGAACGTGGTGGTCCTCCCTGGACCATCTCCCAGCTGCAGCACACATCTGCCTGCTGCCTTGATGATGGGGAACACGGAGAAGTTTGGGCAAAACAAAGGCTGAGCTGTCTCTTGTGAGTTCACAGCATGTTCAGTGGACTGGCTTTCCTTTTTTTCCTTGCTATTTTCACATGCTGGTGTAAAGTACAGATGTTGTTGACCACCAAACATCTGTGACAGCGGAAAACAATATGTTGCTATAAATTGCCGCAAACAGGAGAACATGCCAAGAAAACAATCATTAACTCAATTTATCAAGTTCACGCATGAAAAACTTTCAGTACTTCAATAGCAGTAAGCCATCTTTGAACATCATCGCACTTCAAAGGAAGCCATCACACAGATCGGACTAATTCAGCCAACAGTATGAGCATCAGTACACATACAACACTCTGATAATAGCAGCATTAGGATACATGAGATCATGAGTCCATTAGCAGATGAGAGGGTCTCCAGCGCTATTACTGCTCATTTGCTCAGCACAGTAATACCTCAAATGTCTGTTCTGATCCACAGGATAATGAGATGTAACATTTGAAACTGTGCCATCAGAAAGACAGTGCTAATGTTATGGTTAATTACCATATTTAGTTCTGCGTAAAAGGAAATGGAGGAAAATGACCTTTAGGAGATGAATCAATCAATTTGTGTGGCTGTTGCCACATATCCACATAGAGAAATGCAAGAGCATTTGTGAAGTCTGCTGTGGTGTGAGTAATGTTTACCCAAAATAACGTAACAGAGTAATTAATTCTTCATAATGCAGACCACATAGAGAGGTCAGCGGGACGTTGCATTCGGATGTCTCATTTGTGTTTGATATTAGCAGACAGAAATGGTTTTGTTTGGCACAACAAAACCATTTTTTTCCTGAAAAATTATTTCCATTAGGCTAATCTGTTTATCGTCAATTTCTTTTCTACTACTGACTATCGCAATAGTAAAGCAAAAGCAGGGCCTGAATTTCGTTTTTTTAAAAGGGGGGGGGGGGGGGGGGGGGGCGCCTTACATGGGTCATATGGGGGTGGGATTTAAAGATTCTGGGGGGGAGAATAAATTGACACATTGGGGCTAAATTAATAATCTTCATTTATTTATGTCTACAGATTTTAATGTATGGTGGTTTTCAAAAGAGCTTAACAAAATTTGTCATGCTCTCCTCCAAATTGACATGAAGAACTGTATTAAAACTATTTAGAAATGCCTTTCAGAATCAGTGCATTTCATATATTCCAGTTTCAGTTCAATTTCTTTTTGTATTTTGTATAAAAAAAAAAAAAATATATATATATATATATATATATATATATATATATATATATATATATATATATATATTTTCATGGTGTATTTTGTATAAAAAAAAAAAAAAAAAACTTTATACGAAATATACCATGATCTCCTTCAAATTGACATTAAGAACTCTGTTTAAACTAATATATCACTTAATGTTTCATTGAGGTTTGAGTTGCTTTCAGTTTTATGCCTTCTGAATGAAGAAGGAATGTCTCAGCTTTCTAAGATATAGCCTAATTATTTTTTTCTAATGTTTAATTTGAAAAATCTGATCAAATATGATATTTGACAAAGTGATTTGCAGGGGAATTTTATTTTTACCTTTGTAATGGCATTTTTCTAACTTTATTAAAAGTATGCCATCTTTTACGTCAAATTTAAAAAATACATATTTATAAGCTTTTTAAAATTTCTAATTAAAACAATAGAATAAGAACAAGTAGAATAAGATACCAATCAAATTAAATCAGTATTAACAAAATTATTTTCCATTGAGGTGGACCAGAAGAACACAAAAGTGGCTTGTAGGTGTATTTTCAGACGTTTAATGAACTTCAGAGTTGGCATGAGTGCAATTAAATTTATAAATTCATGTTGAGATTAATATTTTAAATATAAAATTTGAATAGGTTATAGAAATATTAAATGATTTAAATAACTGAAAGACACGTTAAAAATTAAACTAAAACTGCCAGCAGGTGGCGATAAGGCACTGATTTGATCATTGAATCATTCATTAAATTGATTCGTTCGAACGGCTGATTCATTCAGGAATAAAGCAAGTGACTGTCTTTATGAATCGGTAATTGAATCATTGACTCACTAGATTTGTTTAAAAAATGCATGTTCATTCATAAACGAGACATCGCTGTGTTTGAATGGAGATGCGCAGCGGCTCAGCTGTGTCTTTGATTCAAACTATTTTCGTCGACGAAATAGAGCAAAATCAGGCAACAGTGTTATAGTAAGACAATGTAAGTCACTTAATATTAACTTCTTGTTTATTGAACTGTTGTATTAAATCAATATCACATTTACAATCTCCCTTATTAATCATTACCCTGATAGCACACGTACATCTCGGAGACGTCTATTTGATGTCTGCATTTACATCTGCAAGACGTATTTTTTAGAGTGTTTGCTCATCTGCAAGACGTCTATAGGACGTTTCCTTTTAGATGTCAAATAGACGTCTATTAGATGTCTTTAAGATGTTTATGATTTAGAATGTATGTAAAACTGACATCTGAAAGACGTCTGTCAGACGTTAGTAGACAGCAGATGCTTTCCAGATCAAGAGATCTTTAAAAGACATCTTGCAGATGTACGTGTGCTATCTGGGTACATCTGTCACTCTCCTTTGTTCATCGCGATCTCACAAAGTTCTATTATAATCAACAAAGCTCTCTAATCTAAACAATGAATCTTTTATTTACATTGTGTCTACTTTGTTTGTTTATGAAAGGATTCGTGAGATATGTCTGTAATGCATTACTCAACTCTGCAAAAACGCGGAGAAATCTTTGAAGCTCCCCTCAGAGTAAACACAAATATGCTCGGGTCAGTCGCACTGGTGCTCCTAAATATTTTTTCATAGTCGCACGCAGTAGTTTTCAGTCACATTTGCGTGCGACTCAGAATATTAGAGCGCGTCACACAGCCTTGTGTGAATAACATCAGTGCGACGCAGGCCATGGAGAGCACGCAGATGTTATACAGGACTCAACAACAGTCAGAGAAGGCCGCTGCAGCGCTGTTTGTGGAATTAAATTCTAAAATAATGACAGACTGTTTGAACCGGTGATTTCTTTTTTCGCTTCTGTGGATGTATTTCTTAATTTGATCTGAGATGAAGCAAAAATACATTTGTGCGGGAATTTCTCGCATTATAAAAGTTGAATTTGCGGGAATGGTTTAAATTACGCGCAATCCCGCGCCGAAATTCAAGCCCTGAAAAGTTTTTTTTTTTTTTTTTTTTCCCTAACGTAGCTAACAAAAGTTTCATCTGAAGCAATACAATAAACAGAAAATATTATATTCTGTTTATTTACCATTTAAAGGTCAAAATGCATGAAGTGATGAATGCTACTAACATTATAATCATACTGTAAACGAAAATGTATTAGATCTTATTCTTACCATAGTAAAAAAAAAAAAAAAAAAAAAAAGTAATATATTTAAAATACATTTATATCATACTAAGTATAGTTCAAATGTATTAATATGTTTATATCATATATCATACATATCGTACTGACATATCGTTCGAGACTTACTGATACAGAAATTGTAATTAAACTTTATTTGGTGTACTACTTGTGCACAATGCACAAGCCTAAAATGTGTTTTAATGTTACTATTGATGAGGATTGTATGATTTCTGAATAATATCTGTCTTTAAATGCAAGATATTTAAAGTGTACCTGAAGTATACTTGCTATAGTTCCACTTTAGCACAATCAAATATACTTCAGTATATCTTTAGCTGGACTTCAGCACTACTTTTACACAATTAAAGTGCATTAAGCACAAAATTAGTTGTTCCAATTAAGCAGACTTTAAGTATACCAGTTTAGTATACTAAACGTACACTTGCAGGGTATTTTTATTAAGTATATAATTATGTAAATGTATTTGTAGTATACTTAGCATGAAATAAATGTATTTCAAATACATTTTAGTATTTTTTCACTAGGGTAGAGTTTGTCAAATAACTTGATAAACATTTATTATTACTTCCTTTTAGTGTTACCCAAAATGTTCAGGTGTGGAAAAATTGTAATTAACTAAGCACATCACCTAAATTTTATTGGATTTAAATGCAAAAATACTGTCCTTATAGAAATAAAACACCTTATTTATTGATATGTCTTATATTTTCAGATGATCCCTTAAAGGAGAAGTGGGTTATTTCTGCACTGCTAGCCCTAATGCCTTATACTCTTAAACAAAGTTCTTTTTCATTCTTCGCTTAGGGGTAAAAAGGAGTTAAAAGGAGAAATACCTTTGCAGTCCCTAGTGAAAAAATAGTATACTTAAGTACAATTTATTTGTATATACAGGTGCATCTCAATAAATTAGAATGCCGTGGAAAAGTTAATTTATTTCAGTAATTCAGCTCAAATTGTGAAACTCGTGTATTAAATAAATTCAATGCACACAGACTGAAGTAGTTTAAGTCTTTGGTTCTTTTAATTGTGATGATTTTGGCTCACATTTAACAAAAACCCACCAATTCTCAACAAATTAGAATATGGTGACATGCCAATCAGCTAATCAACTCAAAACACCTGCAAAGGTTTCCTGAGCCTTCAAAATGGTCTCTCACTTTGGTTCACTAGGCCACACAATCATTGGGAAGACTGCTGATCTGACAGTTGTCCAGAAGACAATCATTGACACCCTTCACAAGGAGGGTAAGCCATAAACATTCATTGCCAAAGAAGCTGGCTGTTCACAGAGTGCTGTATCCAAACATGTTAACAGAAAGTTGAGTGGAAGGAAAAAGTGTGGAAGAAAAAGATGCACAACCAACCGAGAGAACCGCAGCCTTATGAGGATTGTCAAGCAAAATCGATTCAAGAATTTGGGTGAACTTCACAAGGAATGGACTGAGGCTGGGGTCAAGGCATCAAGAGCCACCACACACAGACGTGTCAAGGAATTTGGCTACAGTTGTCGTATTCCTCTTGTTAAGCCACTCCTGAACCACAGACAACGTCAGAGGCGTCTTACCTGGGCTAAGGAGAAGAAGAACTGGACTGTTGCCCAGTAGTCCAAAGTCCTCTTTTCAGATGAGAAAATACAAGTTTTGTATTTCATTTGGAAACCAAGGTCCTAGAGTCTGGAGGAAGGGTGGAGAAGCTCATAGCCCAAGTTGCTTGAAGTCCAGTGTTAAGTTTCCACAGTCTGTGATGATTTGGGGTGCAATGTCATCTGCTGGTGTTGGTCCATTGTGCTTTTTGAAAACCAAAGTCACTGCACCCGTTTATCAAGAAATTTTGGAGCACTTCATGCTTCCTTCTGCTGACCAGCTTTTTAAAGATGCTGATTTCATTTTCCAGCAGGATTTGGCACCTGCCCACACTGCCAAAAGCACCAAAAGTTGGTTAAATGACCATGGTGTTGGTGTGCTTGAATGGCCAGCAAACTCACCAGACCTGAACCTCACAGAGAATCTATGGGGTATTGTCAAGAGGAAAATGAGAAACAAGAGACCAAAAAATGCAGATGAGCTGAAGGGCACTGTCAAAGAAACCTGGGCTTCCATACCACCTCAGCAGTGCCACAAACTGATCACCTCCACGCCACGCCGTATTGAGGCAGTAATTAAAGCAAAAGAGGCAGTAATTAAAGCAAAAGGAGCCCCTACCAAGTATTGAGTACATATACAGTAAATGAACATACTTTCCAGAAGGCCAACAATTCACTAAAAATGTTTTTTTTTATTTTTTTATTTTTATTTTTTTATTGGTCTTATGAAGTATTCTAATTTGTTGAGATAATGAATTGGTGGGTTTTTGTTAAATGTGAGCCAAAATCATCACAATTAAAAGAACCAAAGACTTAAACTACTTCAGTCTGTGTGCATTGAATTTATTTAATACAGAGTTGCACAATTTGAGTTGAATTACTGAAATAAATTAACTTTTCAACGACATTCTAATTTATTGAGATGCACCTGTACTTTAGTATAACTAAATATATTTGTGGCACACTATAAATTGGTATACTTAAAATCTGCTAAATTGGAACAACTAATTTTGTACTAAATGCATTTTAGTTGTGCAAAAGCAGTGCTGAAGTTCAACTAAAGTTGTATTAAATATACTTGTTTGTGCTAAAGTGGAACTATTCCAAGTATACTTAAGTACACTTTAAATATCCACTCTTTTATTTAATTTTTGAAATGCAGAATTCATTCAGCATAAACTTCAAATGCATTTTGGTGACATTACAATTGCAATTCAATTACACTGTAAGAGTGGTGAACATACAATAATATTATACTTATAACAAACTGAGGTCATACTATCCCTTACTTTTAGTGACTTTAAAATGCATTGCAATGGCATTCCAAGTAAACTTGAAGTGTGCTAATGGCACAATTATTGTGTGCTTATAATGCAATAAATTAACCTTTATAAATAATGGCACAGCTTAAGAAACTGCCTTTTATTAACACCCCAGCATACCTACCAACTCAATTATCCAGAGAACATCAGTGGAACATTGGACATTGACTAAAAGAATCACTGCGGACTGGATTCGAACCCGGGTCGCTGCTACACACGAGCACTCGCTTTACCAGATGTTTTGGCAGTTTGACTGTCTCGCAGTACGCTGCGGATTTATATGTGACGTAGAATTGATTATTTTAATACATTTTGTTACTTTTCATGTAGTTAACGTCTCTGAATTTATTTGACATTTTAACTTTGTGTAGTTTTGAAAGCTGGTCAGGATAATTTTAATAATTCGTTTAATAATTCATAATATTTTGACAGCCCAAAGGGCTGCATTCCGCATTTACAAATGCAACTTTGTCGTTGTCCGTACGGGACATTAAAGAACCATTAATGGAAAAAATGTTGGTACAGGCGCATTGGAGTGTATTGGGAATATACTAAAGTAATAAACCTTCTGATCAAGTTCGTGAATTTCTTTCACCAGTTCAAATCCATGACTGTATGTTCTTTACATATCTTACATCATTACACCACCTGAAAGCTGGATAAATAAGCTTTCCAATGATGTATGGTTTGTTAGAATAGGACAATATTTGGCAGAGATACAACTGTTTGAAAATCTGGAATCTGAGGGTGCAAAAAACAAAAAAGTTGTCCAAATGAAGTCATTAGCAATGCATATTACTAATCAAATTAAGTTTATATATATTCACAGTAGGAAATTTACAAAATATCTTCATGGAACATGATTTTACTTAATATCTTGATGATTTTTGTCATCGATAATTTTGAAAAATCAATCATTTTGACCCATACAATGTTTTTTTGGCTCTTGCAAATATACGTGCTACTTAAGACTTTTTTTTTTCGGTCCAGGGTCACATATGTATGTAAAGACGCTTTGCAACCATGCAAAATTGTGTAAAGCACTATTTGAAGTGTGGTTAAATTATTGAAAAGGTAAAGTTCATAACTATACAAAGTATTTGCAACTCAAAACATTTCTTTTTATAAATACTATTTTTATACTCAAGTAGAACTCAAATACAGTGTAATGTATTGTACATTTAATCATAACAGGTCAACGGAGGATTCAACTAAAATAAATTGCTGAAGTATTACTTCAATATTTAACAAATTAAATTGTTTTATTTGCAAATCCCCCATTATTACATTTGTAGGCAAAAGTTTGGAAACTCTGCCCTTACAGCACCCATTAGCAGAAACATACTGGATGTTTCAATTCATACCTCACATTTTCTTTGGTCTGCGGAAAAAGAAAGTCTCATCTTAAAAAAATAAGAAAAAAAAAAATGACAGCATAATCTTAAAATAATCATTCCTCATTCTCAGATTTGAAATACATGGTGAGACTTGTGTCTTTAGCTGCAATGAGTTTCTAGACTCTAAAGGTTTCTTCTGAAAAATGTGCCAAATCTGCAACACAGATTCCCAATAGTGACCACTCTACTGAGTTCAGATGTTTAGCAAAAGTACAGCAAAATGCATTGTTGGTGAATTTCAGAGCTCATGAAAGTATAAGGTGAGGAGAAACTGACTTATCAAGTCCCCTTCACTGAACATAGTGTAGCCTGTATTTAGGCCGTTGTTAAAAATCACATTATTAAACTATTTAAGACACTTTTAAGGGGTGAAGGAACAAACAAATATCAATACACAGAATGTGTTATCTCTTGCGCCATAGTCTTTGGTGAGAACTCATACAGCGGCCTTGTTTGCTTAAATAATATGACAACATACACTACAAACAATTCCCACAGACATACATTATATGGCCTTCATACAGCTACAGAATCATAAGATGAGTTGCTTCATTCATCTCTTATTAACACTAGTTATTGGGCTGAGTGAGCATGGACATGTCTTTGGGGTTATAAAGTGGTGTCCTCTTTCAAAGGTTTCATCCAGTTAGTTTATATGGGTATGTATGTGTGAAAATCACTTTTAACAAGTTTCAAACATGTTGTAGATGGAATTAAGAACCTAGCCAGTGTACTTTCTTAAAGATGAATATATATATTTCATCCTTCCCCAAAAGCCTTTGTAAAAAGTGTAGTATTTTACAAATGAATTTGTAGTGCACTAAGTTTGTGCTTGATGAAAGCCCCAGAGTATGCCTACATATCACCACAGACCAGTGGTTGTTCAATGGTGTTTACTGGCCTGAGCGAACTTTTAATGTAAGTTTGCATTGGCAAGCTGTTCCGAACTCCCAAAAGGAAATCAAAGTACAACTTGTGTATGATCCCAATAATACAAATACCATAATACTATAATAAAACACTGATCAGCCATTAAAACAGAAGAATGTTCTTCACTTGAATTTACATTGTCTGGGTTTTTACAGTTGCCTCCTGTCACACATATACTAGGCTGTGGAAAACGTTTAGTGGGTTCCCTCACTACAAGGCCCAGGACAATGTTCCTGGTCACAACAAACAAACAACTAATGCTGGTTCTGAACAGTTCCTCAGGTTTGTGCTCTTCTGATTTTCTCATCTTGAGCGACTTTCTTTAAATCAGTTCATTCGTTGAGTCCATAGAGAGGAGAGCGTGAACAGTTCCAGCCGTGCCAAGAACATCTCCGTGTCACCACTGAGCACCACACAGCATCTGGACGACTAGATCCCACATGATTAAAAGCAACAACAACCACATGTGCACAGAGAACAAGAACAAACTTTGATAACTGAAGAGGAAAAACGAGTCATCAGGGGTTTTGTATTTAAACAGTGAATTTGAATTTGCAATAAAGGTAAAGTCCAGTATTAAAGCTAGATAATCTAATATTAGCCAATATACAGTTTTTTTATATAATTATCTCTTATAATCTATTTAACTGGAATAATAATGATTGATATTATTATTAGCAGCAAAAACTGTTTTCAACATTGGTAAAATTAGAAAATGTTTCTAGAGAAGCAAATCAGCATATTAGAATAATTTCTGAGGGATCGTGTGACACTGAAGACCAGAGTAATGATGCTGAAAATGTATCTTTGATCACAGGAATAAATTACAGTTTAACATATATTAAAACAGAAAACAGTTCCTTTAAATTAACCCCTTAATTGTCACTCACATTTTTGAACATAGACATTATAGTGGACTATCCAAAAACATGTAGCGGAGAGGAATATGCCACCGCCTTGTGGGGGGAAACAGGATCCTAGTCCCCCCACCCAATGCTTTTAGTCTTTGTACAAATGTCTCTTGTATGTTGTGCCTGTCGTGTTGCAATATGGAAGTACTCAAGATGTGGCGAGGTGGGCTTCAGGATTCATTTAGTACACGGTGGCCTCCTGAAGTGCGTGTGTGTGCAGAAACTCAGGAATAAATGTAACTGATAGCAAAAATCCACCCTTCCCAGATCTAACAGGACAGGTAAGATGCCCCCACTCCTTAGCATTAAGTGACTCAAAGCATCAAACATTTTTGACTTAACTAATGTAAAGTTCAGTTCAGTTCTGATTACTCACTGAGAGAAAACAACAGTTTGCTTACTAGTGTTCACGTAGAAAAAGAGAAAAACAGTGCACATCACCACTCTTAGTTTGTGGATGAGGTGTTGAATGACGTCCCATGGATGGCAGGGTAATGTCTCTTTACTCAATGACTCTCAGCGATTGTCCCCGAGATCCTGACGATGGCAGCTTGATCTCACGAGGCCGCAATCCCAGCTGACGGAGGCGTATTGAGAAGACGAACAATACACGGCCCTATCCGACGACTCAGCCAATCCTTTTCACACGATCAGTAACAGCATTCACTGCGTTTCAAGTTCGTTTGAACAAATGAAACCAAAACTCAACGTAAATACAAAGAAAACACAAGAATATTCAACTCCTACGGCGAATCACTTGCTAACCACTAGCAGGCCTTTTGCACAGCTTCACGTGCAAACACGGAAAAAACTCGTTCTGTTGCGTTCAATAACTGACTCGTTAGCACGATCAGACACTTTAAAGCAGCATCATTCCGATGTCTCTCACGGCTCTAAACGTAACTTTTTTCCATTATAAACTACCCGAAAACCAACACATTTTTCTGCGCGTTGCAGCCTTTTTTTTCCGTCTGCTTCTCTCGTGCGCACACACAATGGCGGCGCCCGTAGCACCAGTCAAAATAAAAGTCTCCACGTAATAGAATTTGTAGATCCCCTACATTCCCCCCTGCTAAACCCTGCCATACCACCGGATTTCCATTAAGTAACTCAGTCCTGAAAAATAAAGTACAGAGAATAGCAGGTAAACATTTTTCAGTGTGAACATCAACACAACAATGAAAAGCTTTCAATTAGTAAGATTGATAAACATACACATTAAAAGAAACTTCAAAAACCTTCAGGTTTGCATCAGCTTATTTCAAGACATAGTCAGTCCTATACCTAAAAGGTAAAATACCTCTGTTTGAACACTGTGAACGTCTAGGATCAGGAATACTTTCATTTTCACTTTCAGCTTCAGAACCACCTGAATTTACGGACTCAAGTACAGACTGATCATCAGCTGATATTTCATTGTTATGGTCCCTGATACCTACGTCTGATTCATCCCCACCTTCCCTTCTACCTTGTGTGTCTGTAAGTGTAGCAGGTGCAAATGTAACAACAGGGACTGCAAGAAAAAATTCTTCTGAATCAGTGTGTGCCTGACCTGTGTGTGCTCTAGATTCATGTCTAGATGTACGAGGTGGTAGGGGTGACCGAAAAGTGCAATGCCTGAGTTGATCCCTGTGTACAACTTTACATGGGCCCCCTTTCTCTGGGCGAATTGTGTAAACTGGAGTATCTGCGTGATTCGAATAGCCAGTTGAAGCATGGATTCGGCTATTGTATGCCATAACCAACTCGGGTATATACTGTTTCCAATTCCTTTTCTTTTCCGGGGGGTAACATCCTTAGCATGTCGTGCATGGTTCTATTAAATCTTTCACACTGGGAGTTACCCTGCAGGTGATACAGAGTTGTACGACTCTTTCCAATTCCATAGATTTTACACAATTCTTTGATGACAATGGCTTCGAAACACCAACCTTGGTCAGAATGTAGTCGTGCAGGACAGCCATAGTGGATAAACCAATGCTGCAAGAGGGCTTTTGCCGTGGTGTGGTTGGCACTGCCAGCATGAAACGAGTGAACATGTCAGTTAAGACGAGAACATTTTCATATCCTCCCACAGATTCCTCTAAGACAGTATAATCCATAGCGAGGACTTCCAGCGGTGCAGTTACGTTGGTGCACGTCATTGGGGCTCGAATTTTAGGAAAAACATCCTTCGCGAGAGCACATCTCTTGCATTCCTGAATCCAGCCTTGAACGTCTTTACTCATTGTTGGCCAGTAATAGCTCCGCCTCATGAGCTCCAGTGTGCTTCTTTCTCCAAAATGCCCACAATGATCATGCTGACTCTCGTACACTTTGTAACGCAAGGGTTCTGGAACCACTAGTTGACAAATTTCTTCTCCGTCCCGAGGATCAAAGATAGAACGGAACATCACTCCTTTTTTAAGCTTGAGTCGTATGAACTGTCTAACAAGCTTTTTTAACTCAACATCCATGTTGTGCTGCTCGACTGGACTTAGATTCTTGTTGGTTAGTACGGCACGGTAGATTGGAGCTATATGAGGATCCATCTTTTGTTGTTCTTCTATATCACTCCAGCTATATCCAGGGACTTTTCTTGTCACCGACAAATGGACCGATGCTTGTACTTTCTGCTGCTGTTTGGCGACTGGCCATAAACATGAGCACACTTCATCTGAATTCATCTTTATGAAGTCTTTAGTCGAGTCCTCTTGCTCAGGCTCCTCACATGATGGAATTCTTGACAACACATCTGCATTTTTGTTTTGTCGTCCTGGTTTGTAGTAGACCTCAAAATCAAACTCCGACAACTGAGCCATCCACCGCTGTTCGACTGCTCTTAAATTTGCTCTCTCCAAGTAGCACAAAGGGTTGTGATCTGTTATCACAGAGAACTTGGAGTAGATCAAGTATTCTTTGAACTTTTCGGTTACAGCCCATTTTAAGGCAAGCAGCTCTAGCTTGAAAGCACTGTAATTTTGGTCGTTCTTTTCTGACCCACGAAGACCTCGACTTGCATACGCGATCACAAGCTCAGCACCTTCTTGTCATTGACTTAACACAGCCCCAAGACCATGCAGGCTCCCATCAGTTGCGAGTACGAAAGACTGACTGAAATCCGGGTATGCAAGGACTGGTGGAGACATTAAACACTGCTTGAGATTGTCAAATGCAGTTTGACACACTGTTGTCCAGTTAAGAGGTTCAACAATTTTCCCTTTCCCTCCTTTACCAACCAGGGCATGAAGAGGCCGGGCTAACTGAGCAAAACCAGGAACAAACTTCCTGTAATAACTCATGAATCCCAGGACTTACCTCAGCCCTTTGACATTCTTGGGTGCAGGCCAGGATTCCAATGCCTGGGTTTTCTTTCCATCCAAATTTATTCCCTGGGAGGAAATTAGGTGACCCAAGAATTTCACTTCGGGTTTCAAAAGGAAGCACTTGCTGGGTTTTAGTTTCAAACCACGCAGTCTCAACTGGTTGAACACTATTTCAAGTCTTTGACAATGTCTTTCAAAGTCTTTCGGAAAGACAATAATGTTATCAAGGTAGATGAGCGATATGTCAAATGTCAGATCACCGAGCACCACCCCCATCAGACGTTGAAATGTCGCAGAAGCATTGCAAAGTCTGAATGGCATCCTGGTCCATTCAAACAGTCCGAAGGGAGTGGTGACCGCTGTCTTTGCTCTATCCTCCTCACTCATCGCCACTTGAAAATACCCGGAATTAAGATAAAGGGTGGAGAACAGCTGCGCATTTCCCAAGGCATCCAGCGATTCCTCCACGCAAGGGAGAGGATAAGCATTTTTGCAGGTCACTTTATTCAGCTTTCTGTAGTCGCAGCAAAAGCGTACGCTGCCATCCTTCTTAATCACTATCACAGCTGGAGATGCACACAGACTACAGCTTTCTCTGAGAATGCCTTGAGACACCAAATCTTGAACATGTTTTTTCACTTCCTGAAACACCTGAGGTGGGATTCTACGATGTCTTTGCTTAATGGGAGGAGCATCTCCTGTTGGGACACTATGTGTGACAGAAGTCGTATAACCAAAGTCACAATCATTCTTCGAAAACACATCACTGTGTTTAACCAGTAGGTCCTGAAGTTTGCAACGTTGAGTTTCTGTGAGATCCTCTAAATTAATGTGCACTGGAACTGGCAGCTGCTCTGTGGTGCTTACTTCCACTTTCACCTGACGTTGCTGCACAGCCTTAACATGCAAAGCACCCTCCTTCTCCTCAAACTCGACAAGATCTTTTAGCACAACTTCCTGTGGCTTGGACAGTGCAGCAATCCTACATCGTGGTGAGAGTTTTATGGGCTTTTCACTAGAATTCAACACTCTGATTGGGATTTTACCATCGGGTGTCTTGGCGAGTATATTAGCGATCAGAACACTCTTAGGCAAATTGACATTTGACGAGGCCTCCACCAATACTTGACAACTCACTTTTGGTGGTATTCTGCAGCGGTCTTCCAAAACACGTTCACTGAATGGAGGAATAGTGATTGCTTACTTCCCAGCAACCTTCACGAAGCCAATCTTGTCACCACAGCTCAGTGTCTCAGTCTGCATCTTAATGTTAGCCAACACTCGCTGGACCTTGGCCTCCTTGAAACCATGACTATACCTGTCCAACTTCTTCATGTCTTCAGAGGTCATGAATAGATCCTTAAAATCACTCAACACATTCATCCCAACAATTCCAGGTAATCCTTTCAACTCTGTCACGTTGGATTCACTCTCTTTGATCACAAACACACACTTTCCATGCAACGTCTTCCCCATACACTCTATGTCTGCTTCCAGACATCCTATGATGGGAATGTCTAGGCCATTTGCTGCTGTAAGTTGTAACCAGTTGGTGGACGACAGCACAACTTCTCATGATTCTTAAAATGTGACTCTGTGATAGTAGTCACTTCCGACCCCGTGTCCAAGAGACAGATAGTACTGATACCAGCGATTTTCACTTCAATGGTCAGGCAATCCCCAAAAGCACTTTCACAAAGGGTCTGTATTACAATCTGCAGTATGACTTCTAATAACTGATGGACCTGGGCTCTCTAGCACTGAAGTGTCTCGGTCAGCTGTCTTTTCCATCTCTGCTTACCATGCGTATAGCAGATGTATCTTCCTTCACTATCTTTTAAAGGTGCACTTTTTGTCTTGCTTTCCTTCGCAAGAGGTTTCACTTTTTCTTTGCTTTTCACCATCTGAAACAGTTCTTCTTGTCGGGCAGCGATCTGTTGAATAGCTTCATGGAGCGACTCCAGTGTAAGAGGGGCTGAAGAGCTCTCTGTTGCAGTGGTAGCATGAACGACACCGCGTGAACGAGTACTGGTTCTCAGACTGCTTGGAACTTGCACCTCCTCTTCTTCCGACCAAGGTATAGCTTCCTGTATAAACTGGGTGAATGTCAGGTCCTTCTCAGCTTTAACTCTCCTCTTCATTTCACGACAAAGTGAATCATCTTTGAGGCCTAACACAAGCTGTTCTTTCAATACGCCATCAGCATCAGGAACTCTAGACGGCTTTCGGCTCTGGATGATACTCAGCTTCTCCTGCAAGTCATAAGCATAAGAACGAATGGTTTCTCTAGGCATTTGTTTGCGGTCATAAAACTCTTTCAATCTGCTGCCAATGGGAAGCTTGTCTCCATACGTCTGGTCCAAAGCATTGAAAATCTCATCCACTGACTTCTCCTTTCCGTTGAGCATAAACTTGACTGTCATCTTAGCCTCATCTTTTAAATACTGTTTAACAAACTCAATTCTGTCTTCTTCAGGAATTTTCATCACCTTGAAGGTGGACTTCATTGAACTTATCCATTCTTCTATACTCAACTCACCAGGCTTGGAACGACATCCGCTAAACTCTGGAAGCTTACAATCTCCCGGGATGTAAACAGTAGATGATGCTCTCTGAGCAGCAGCCTGTTGTTCGATAACAGTTTTAGCAAGGGAAAGCGCCTCTCTGTTCGGCTCTGGCTTGCTCTAACATCCCTGTCTGCTCACCGAACTGCCTTTGCATCTCATCAAACTGTCTCTTCATTTCGTCCAGTTCAGCCATAGCGTCAATTCAAAGACCAGTAACGTGCACTAAATCAAGAATCAGGAATTGATCCTGTTCGTGACGCCAATATGTGGCAGAGGGGAATATGCCACTGCCTTGTGGGGGATTCTTTGCACTTAATCTAAGGAAGACTGAGTGAGAAACAGGATCCTAGTCCCCCCACCCAATGCTTTTAGTCTTTGTACAAGTGTCTCTTGTATGTTGTGCCTGTCGTGTTGCAATATGGAAGTGCTCAAGATGTGGCGAGGTGGGCTTCAGGATTCATTTAGTACATGGTGGCCTCCTGAAGTGCGTGTGTTTGCAGAAACTCAGGAATAAATGTAACTGTCTGCAAAAACCCACCCTCCCCAGATCTAACAGGACATGTAAGACGCCCCCTCTCCTTAGCATTAAGTGACTCAAAGCATCAAACACATTTCACTTAACTAATAAAACGTTTACGTAAACTAAATGAATGTAAATTGGTTTTGTTGTTTTCTTTTACAAAAGGAAAGAATCAATTACAAGTACAGTCAACTCTGAATGAAATAAGTGAAAAAAATAAAAAGTACAAAATCAACAAATCTGTGTCAGTTTCAATTCAGTCTCAACAACAAAACGACAATCAGTGTCTCTTTTTTAACCACACAGTTCCACAGTGTAAATTTACGTTGAAATTTCAAAGTAGGTTCACTTCAAAGTTCACTTCAATTCGGTTCAAAAAGTTCAAAGTCCAATTAAAAAAAAAAAGAAATCCAGGGAAAAGAAGGAAAAAGTTTTACTCCGTCCATTCTCGTGCTCTGGTGTCAAATAGTTCACGAATGCACACAGAAGAAAGTCTATGAACCCCTTTTCAGGAAAGTTCACTACTAACAGTTCCATGAACGATAGTTGTATTATTCAACAGTTCAGTTCTGATTACTCACTGAGAGAAAACAACAGTTTGCTTACCAGTGTTCAAGTAGAAAAAGAGAAAAATAGTGCACATCACCACTCTTAGTTTGTGGATGAGGTGTTGAATGACGTCCCGTGGATGGCAGGGTAATGTCTCTTTACTCAATGACTCTCAGCGATTGTCCCCGAGATCCTGACGATGGCAGCTTGATCTCACGAGGCCGCAATCCCAGCTGATGGAGGCGTATTGAGAAGACGAACAATACACGGCCCTATCCGACGACTCAGCCAATCCTTTTCACACGATCAGTAACAGCATTCACTTGCAAGTTCGTTTGAACAAATGAAACCAAAACTCAATGTAAATACAAAGAAAACACAAGAATATTCAACTCCTACGGCGAATCACTTGCTAACCACTAGCAGGCCTTTTGCACAGCTTCACGTGCAAACACGGAAAAAACTCGTTCTGTTGCGTTCAATAACTGACTCGTTAGCACGATCAGCCTCTTTTTTTTTTCGTCTGCTTCTCTCGTGCGCACACACAATGGCGGCGCCCGTAACACCAGTCAAAATAAAAGTCTCCACGTAATAGAATTTGTAGATCCCCCTACACTTAAATTTTTATAATTCATGAACATTTTGTAACATGATTTTGATGCACCATTTCCGTGGTAATGCAATGTCTGATTTTAAAATGGGTTTCAAAGGATAAATTTTGAGATTTTAAGTTTTCAATTGATATACAATTTCTTATGATTTCTAAAGCGTGATAGGGAAAAGGGCAACTAAGACGACTTTCTGTGACAAAGGTTAGAACTCCTGTTATGATGTAGATTTTTCAGGTGCACTCTTATCATAAATTAATCTATTACTTTTCCTACATAATTTTGTAACAAAAAAAAAAAAAGTGTTAAAATATCTATTTAGGAGTCTTAGACCTTTCCAATGATATATAGTTTGTCATGATTAGATTAGGATTTAATTGTAATATAGTGAAGTAAACTTAGGCGTCCCAGAGAGGGGACGGGTGACAGTTAAGAGGTTTTAAAGTAATAATATTTTGCAATATTACTGTTTTTATTGTATTTTTGATCAAATATATCTAGCCTTGGTAAACATAACAAATCGTAATTATCCCAAACTTTTGACCACCAGTGTAATTTAATTACATTTTGGTTTTCCTGGCTATCCACTGACACATCATGCAACTTCATGCCTATAAAATGTGTAGACAGACCATCAACTTTACTACTAATTTCTTAGGTTACCACTTTGCACTCATGTCAGTTTCTCATGTGCTCTTCTGTTATGCTGTACTTCTGTAGCACACAAATAGGATACTGTAAGCCAAATCAGTTGTAAATGGTATTCCAGAGCCTTGGAAAGAGATGAATAACTGAGAGCATTTTGAAGCTCTTTAAATATGCACTGCACCTCTTCAGCGGGTCATGACTTCTGTGGTCTTGGCAGGCTGAGAGAATCTGCAGCTAATGGATGAAAATAGAGGCAATATTCAAGGTAAATGTTAAAAAACCACTTAGTATCCTTTCGCCATGACTTTCAGCAAAACAAAACATTAAAATGTAAAGGAGCAGTGTCATGCTCAAAGTGTGGAAATGTCAGTGAGAGAGGCGACGAAGAAACACCCAATCATGAGCTTGGCAGACCCTGAGCCCATAAGGAAGGAAAAATGCCAAACGCCACTGGTGAAGGCATGTTTGCAGCAAGCTTCATCTACATTAGTGGTGTCATCAATATTTCCCAATGGACTATTGAATACAGTGAATGTAGGGCATGTCTACTAGCTGACCTTGTCAGTTGGGGAAGTCGTGGCCTAATGGTTAGGGAGTCGGGCTTGTAACCTGAAGGTTGCTGGTTCGATTCTCGCACCGGCAGGAATTGAAGGTGGGGATTGTGAATGAACAGCACTCTCTCTGACTTCGATACCATGACTGAGGTGCCCTTGAGCAAGGCACCGAACCCCCAATTGCTCCCCGGGCGCTGGAGCAATGGCTGCCCACTGCTCCGGGTGTGTGTTCACGGTGTGTGTGTGCGTTTGTTCACTATTCACTGCTGTGTGTGTGCACTTGGATGGGTTAAATGCAGAGCACCAATTTCGAGTATGGGTCACCATACTTGACAATACGTCACGACTTTCACTTTTATGTGAGGCATTGAAACATTGAATCAGGTCAACTGGAAGGCATGAAAATCCACTTTCCAGAGCATGTGCTGTCCTTTCCGATTGCCATATCAGCATGTTTAGTCCTATGCAATGATGATCTATGTGTGGCATGGAGAAAAAGCAACAATAAATGTTGTTCAAACACAGCTGTGAAAGATCCAAATGCCATAGAAGACAGCTGCTCATGCATCATTTATCCCACTGGCACCTGAACCAAGAAACTGCTCTCTTCTCTCCCCCAGTAAGAGAGTTAGTTTGGGGCCGGTAGAAGTTACCCTGTAGTTTGTGAATCAGTTTTCGTCTTACTTCACTCGGGATTTTGACAGACAAGGGCCGTTTTAGATTTATTTAAGGATATAATAGATGATTTTTGAGCTTGAGGCTAAACCACTGAACCATTTTAAGTCAGGCAAACCACTCGAGGCACTTTTATAAAGGTTCAAGACTAGGCTAAGACAAAAAAGGATTGTTTTCATTGTCTGCAGATACAATATGTTTTATATCTGACTGAGATCACCCTCATGGACCTTTAGCAAGTGAGTGAATTTTAGGATTTCTTACTATAAACATTTTTGATTCACTTTGGAATTCGCATGTGAAATTTTACAGAAATAGAATCCAGCGATAAATTAATTTACTGCAGGAAATCAATCAATATTAGGTTACACTGTGCTAAATATGCTAAATACCAATGTAAAAAAGCAGATCTTCAAAATGTGTGACTGAAACTAGTGTGATGTTGAACGATACAACACAAATCCACAAACCAATCAGTGACAGAAAAACAGGAATGGATAACATTAAACAGAAAGGTAACTTGGCACAACTGCATCAAAGTATGTGACGAATATCCATTAATTTGAGCTCTGGCCATGATGGTTTGTTTTCTGGCTGCCTGGTTCAATTACACTCCTCACACAAGAATAGAAAGTGACAACCATCCATTATTTGTTCTTTAATTACAAATCACAGCTACAACGAAGACATCTCAAGTGGTCAGAAGAGAGCAGAAACTCATTTAGACTGAAACACAGAAAAAGGAATGAAGAAAGAATTTAGCCAATATATGAAGAAAGTCGCACTTTAAAAGAAGGTTCTATTATACGATTAAGGAATAGTTCACCTAAATATGAACATTCTGTCATAATTTACAAACTTTCATTCCATTCCAAACATAAATGAATAACTTTCTTCTGTTGAACATTAATGATGTTTTATTTGACTTTCATTGTACGGACAAAAACCACTGAGACAATACCTTCTTATGTGTTCCACAAATATGGAATGACATAACAATGACATTATCATCTTTGAATGAGCTATCCTTTTAATACAATAGTTACACAATTGTGAATAATAAACTATTTTTATGGCATCAGTTAAATTTGTTTATTGTTAATTTCTACAAATACTAATAGATTTCAGCATTTTGTTTCATACTTTTCTTATAACTACGTCTCATCACTTACCTATACATTTTCCGAAAGTCTTAACACATTTACACACACACATTCTGATCAGATGGAAATGATGTATGACTTCATCTCTCTGTCGTCGCAGCATGAGCAAACCCTGATAGTATGGAGTGAAATTACACAGACAGTTCATTGCACCATTTCAGTGAGATGGATTGTGCCTCTTGGGCTTAGTTTATTTTGGGTGAAGTGTTGTCAGACAAGTGGCCCAATACATTACGAGGCCATCACGTTATGACAACTGCGTTCAGCAGCAGGAACACACTGATGCATTGAGACAGAACTTGTCTGGACTACTGATATGCCTTTTCTATTGATTCATTAATTTTGGCTGTTTGGTTGCTTAAAGACACTAGGTAATATCTACACTTTGAGCGACTCCATTCTCAATGCATTTCGTACCTCTGATGTTCACCTTCAGCCAACACCAAATATGCAGATAACAAGTCTTCCCATTGTCATCAGGTGATAAACTGCAACATTTCATGCTAGTTTTTTTCCGCACGACTCACAATATAATGTAATCAGTGTCAGTGTAGTCACTTTTATCTACTAATGTCTCTCTCACTATATCATATCATATCAAGTTTTATTTTATCACATATATTTATAAAAAGCTGAATAAATAGCACCCGGATGACAATTAATTGCTAACATCACACAAACATGTTTTAAAGTAAGAGGTGTGCACCACTTTGATGAGCTTTTTAAAAGACGAGATGATAAGATATGCTGAAAATGTTGATAATAATTTTTCCTGTCTCTTTGGAGATGAAAGATTTTACGTGGGAACCTGAAAAATGAAACTAAAGATCACAGCGGGAAGGATCTCAAAGTGTGCAGTCTCAAGATTTACATTTCTAAGCGTTTCACATCCATCTACATGCTAGTAAAATACACAGCATCTTGGCAAAACCCTGAGTGAAATATACGTAAAACACAAGCAAACCTAATGTAAAATTCATGTGTGTTCTTTATTTACATTCAGACTAGGCATTTAACATGTTTAGTTTTGGTAGAATCACAAAGACAATGACAGATGTATAAGGATACAAACAATTCATTTAATCTATTTGTAAGGTTCAAGCTGTTTTTAGCCAAATCTCTATACAACAATATAACAGTAACATATTTCACAGCATTTTACAGCCACATTAATTTACAGCTTTTCTAAAATTAAGTATCATGCATTTCATTTATTCATTTAACATTGTGAATATTTAACAATGAAATAACATGAATAATCACAATACTAATACACAAATTAAATATAACGTTAATCTCAACTAATAATGAGTTAAGGCATGTATAATTAAGAACTTACTTTAACTTCTACATGACTCATATGAATTTGTGTGATTAACAACCACCTTAACTACATGCTTGTTATTTTAATATATTAATTAACACTTTGGGGTAAGTTTTCACACATGAATTCATGACTATTCATGTACATTTATTGTAAAGTGCAAGTTGAAGGTGCATATAATTTTCTAAATTACACGTTGGATGTCTTTTTCTTACATTGTCCACAATTGGCATGATGTAAAAGAAGTTTTTCTATGAACTGACGTGAAGGCTCATAAATACCCTTACTTCGGACCCACACACTATTTCCAGAGCACTTTATCTCACGTCTCTTTCAGACTGTCATCCTGGAATGAACAAAGACCACAAAGGAAGCCCAAATGAATGGTGTCAGGATGATTGGATTTGCTCAGTGGACCATGTGAACGGACCCAATGATTATCTATATTTGAATTCCAGGTCGTAATAGCTTTATTTTAAATCCCACAGCAAATGACTTTAATGGTCCTCCAACTCAAATTGGAAATCATTTAAAGAGTATTGTAGAACGGTGAATGGTGTAGATCTGCTTCATCGAGTTGTTTTGGTCTCATCTAATGTTCATAAGCAAAGAGCTTACATGTTCCTTACGAGCTTACATGTTGCTTACTGACATCTGTGCTTCCCCTTCTTGAAAAGACTATCAGTTGAAAGATCTATGGAAGGTCATCTGCTCCAGCTCTGTAATATCATGGCTAATCCACTAACGCTGCTGTAAAGCAAACATTCTCAGTAGTCTGAATAAATTAGAGATAACCCATCTGTAAATGCTATGGTTATGTATGCTGCTCACTGTCCCTTGGTTATTACCTGTGTCCTCCATCTCAGCATTTCTTTGGATGACAGATCTGCCAGGTGGTGGTGTTCTCTGGACAGACTTATTTCTGCTGATTTCACTGACCTTAAATATAACACACTCACTGACTGAGAGTTAAATATCTCTGGTTAATTAATAAACCCAATATGCCATTTACAAAATGTTGTAATTAAATAAGATTTCTTTATTATTAGTTTTGATTGTTTTTTATGCAATATGCTTGATAACTATAGGGAATATGACTCTACTGCAAGAGTCTAGTTTTTATTACATTCGAGGTTGTTAATACCCCCATTAACCACTAATAACAAATTCAAGCGTTGTTTCATGCAGAAGAAATTAAGTCATATGTCTGGCAAAGATAATAGACCTAAATGTGACTAGACATCTGTGAGATGTGCCTTTGAGGTTCTTTTAAGCACTGGCTTTCCTTCTTGAAGAATGTTTTAACAACTGCTACAATTAAAATAGAATAGAATAGAATAGAATAGAATAGAATAGAATAGAAAATCCTTCTAAAAGGCACATTCATTTAAAAAAAAGAATTAGAGTGTAATTTAATATGGGACAAATAATATTATTTACTGTTTTTTATTGCACAATTTATGACTGAATATTACCAAAATGGAGAAAATATGAATGGTTAATAAACTGAACAAGAACAAATTACAAGAACAAATTAAACTTGAATAAATTAAACTGGAGTGCACTACATTTTAAAAGCAAATGTCCATTTTAACATGTTATTGCCAAGAAAACCATGAGACTGATTGTGATTTATTAGGCCTGCTTTATTCTTTAATCTATTGACAATATTTAAACAACAAAAGCTGCACTTCACCAAAAATATGTTCTCATTTAACTGTTGTACCCTGTTTTTTTTCCCATTTTATCTGTTCTTCTTTATCTCCGTCTTGGAAATGTTTGGGTAATAGATGCCATAAAGATGTTTATGTGTGTGTGTAGAACTGATGTAGAGCTAAAGTAGACTGACTGGCCCCATGGGCCAAAACAATGGAGATAAAATAGATGGATTAGAAATGGTATCTGAATCTGTCATGTCTTCCCTGGGAATAGACTGACTGACTCGGCTGTCCTCTCCATACATCTGACAACAGGTCAGACATTGCTGCCTCCTGGCTCCATTTTAGCTGACCTAACTCCTGCAGACACATTTTATCATCTGTCTCTGTTTATTCATGAATTTTCTGTTGCATATCTCCCTGCGAGACACATATGCACACAGGATTTCTGGAAAAGGAGGACAAACTTAAGCATCAAATTATGTTTTCTTTCAGACGATAATGATTTCACATCATCTAATTATGATTTTATTAAAACTTTAAAACTTTCAAAATGCATTAAATTGATTAAAAGTGAAAGTAAAGACATTTATAATGTTACAAAAGACTTCAATTATATAGTTTTATGTATATCTAAATATAGGGATACTACTACTCACAAATTAAAACACTTTCAGTTATAAGATATGCATGCATAATCTCTAATTAGCACATTGAGACAATCAATTTTTGTAAAAATCTAATTATTTTTCTACAAAATGATGTTGTAGGAATTTAATTAATGTCATTTCATGTAGAATACAGATTCATGTTGTTTCTACTATAAAAGGTCTGTCAAACTGGCTATTTATATTCATCTGAATACTAAGTTTTATTCAGCTGTCTACATACGATTGAAACAGAAAAGACAATTAGATCTTATCTTACTCGCCCATGGATCAGATTCCAGAAGGGCGAAGGGACAGAGTCAGTTAATAAGCACGGATCTACATGGTGTCAATTGTCAAGCTTTTGGTGTAAACTATCATTTTGAAGTAGATGTTGCTCAGTGTCAGTGAATACTGACACTTTGGTGGGTTTGATTTTGTCCCGGCAGCTGTCTGGTCTAAAAATAACCCCCATTTGCCCAGTAGAATGAATATGGGATTTTCATGCATCTGCTGCCTCTCATAACAATTAATCAAGGAGATCATGCCAGAGCTTTAAATGAATTCTCGCTTCCTCAGAGAGTCAGAATGCTTTAACTAATTGTTAGGAAATGTGTGACTGAAAAATAGGCACAATCTCAGGGGTGAGAGCATTGTACACAGAATTCAGCCTGTTACTAATTTGCTGTCTTCCTGGATTTGAGAGAATTACCATCATGTGAAATGAGAAGACCATTAAGAAATAAAACATTCCTTCACGAAGCAAACAAAGCCCTGTGCTACAAATAGGTTTCATTTTGTCAATATAATACTTAACAGAACAGATTGTCTTGCAAAAGAACATTTCCCATCTGGCTGTACAAATACGTCCTGAATCATGATCAGGGCAGCATTACTGACTGGACACCCTCCAGTACAGAGGTCCATTAACATCCATTCTTATTAACATCCTTGACTCAGATGCTACAAAGGACCAAATCTTGTGATGAGTGCATGGTTACTGTAAGAAAATAATTTATTTTGACTGTTATATTATTTTAGTTCGTTTTTCAGGATCCTTGCTTTTGACAATGGGTGGATGGATGAATAAGTGTATTAAATACTGTTCTTAGTTTAGTTTTATTTTAGTTTACAATAAGGTTATGTATGTTAAAGTTAGTTAACCATTACATTAACATGAAATAACAATGATCACTAAGTTTTAGTAATAAAGTTAATGTATGGTAATGAACAGTAGCATTAAGAAATTAATAAATATAAAAGAGATAATGCTTTAATGTTCATGAACTGAAACATATTAAAAATAACCCATTTGTTGTTAAATCATACAAATACGAAATACAACTTAGAGGGAAAAAAGTCAGTAAAAGTTTTTACTTCAGTGCTGTTTTTGTGCCAAACAACAAAGCTACATTCTTAAAAATAAAGGTTTTTTATTGTCATTGATGGTTCTATGAAGAACCTTTAACATCCATCTTAGCATTGCACAAAATGTTCTTTAGAGTAGAAAAATGTATTTTTTTTAAGAACTGTTCACTGAAAGGTTGTTTAGGGAACCAAAAATGTTTTTTCTACTGCGTTACTGTGAAACCCCTTTTTTGGAACCTCTATTTTTAGACTGTGGGGCAGAAATTGCGGTGATATAAATGTAAATATAAGGAGGAACATTTTCACAGTTTCCTATAACTATTGGCGGAAGTATTCGTTTTTGGTGTGTTTGCAACTGAGTATTTCTTTATTGCACAATGCACATTTCTTAATATTATGCCTAAAATGTGTTTTAATATCACTATTAATAAGGATTGTATGATCTTTGTATAATATCAGTCTTTAAATGCAAGATATTTAAAGTGTACCAAAAGTACAATTACAGGGTATTTTTTATTAAGCACATAATGTGTAAATGTATTTGTACTATACTTAGCGCAAAATAAATGTATTTCAAATACATTTTAGTATTTTTCTTTCACTAGGGACCATATGCAAATATTTTTGAATCCATAAGACATTTTATTTAACACTTATATACTCTATTGTTAATTGGAATAATTAATGTGTGTCCATTTTGCATGTACTTCACAACATAAAATTGCACCAAAATACATCATATTTAGCCTAATTACGTCCTAGATGTCCATCCTAAATATGAGGTCCTAACAACTAGGAAAGAATTTGAAAGAAGTCTCATAAATTACTTACTAATACAGCGATGGATAAATAAATTAAGAAATGATACAGCAGCCTGTTTGAAAAAGTGATATTTCACCACTTATCTCACTGGGCCTGTACTCTACTGACAGAACAGTAGCGCTGCTCCTGGCTCACCTCAGTGCTACTTCATATGCAGTCTGTCTGTATCTGAGGACATGGCCTCTGACTGCAAGTCCTCCACGCTCACAGTTTGTAGCAGTAAATACCTTGTAAATTTGACAGGCCGTACTTTACCGTTAATGCAGCATTGATTTATTTCAAATCCACTCTGCTGAAGTTCAGAGACAAACCAACAAAAACAGCGTCACCATCCAAAGATATCAACAGCGCAAAAAGAGTGTGCAAAAAAGAGATTTTAATTTTCATCAAAAGATATTAGGGGTGGATTGCAGTGCTTGTGTGGGAGGATTTATTGCCGAGCTGAAACAGGAATCATGACTGTCATATTACATTCAGCTGTTTAGCCATAAAACTCACTTATGAAACCACAGGGATATCTTTATATCATTTTATGCACAAATCTTCCTAATGCTTCCTGCATGTATTTTCTGCTAAAGAAAGTGGTTTTTACAGTGCCTTGTGTAAAATTCATGAAGATTCCAGCCCCCTCATTCTTCCGGCACCTGAGTTATGGTGTAAAACAGGTCTGGCAGTGAGCTTTATTACTCAGCTACTGAAGGCTGCAGATTAGAGCTAAATATCAAGCTGAGATCTCGAGCTCAGAGGAAGCAACATTTACCCAGACCCCCCCAGGGACAGGAATCATTCTGTTTGCTACAGACTCCTCACACAGCGGAGGTCAACATCTAAAAATAAGCAGGGCTTGAGTTACAGTTGAGTTCAGTTCCGAGGAGAAATTACTGGGATATGGGGGGAAATTATAGGGCTTTATGCAGCTGTGAAGCAAACAATAAATGATGCACAGTCAGCTCTGAATACCATTAAGCATTTGAAGGTTTCATTAGAAGCAGGTGATATAAGCAGCAGCTGTAACATCACTCAACATGCATCAGTATGTAAATCTAGGAGCTGTACAACAGTGATAACCAAACAAGCAAGCAATTACAATAGCAACAAGACAGGACTGTTTGTATGTAGTTCATACAGTAGCAGCAACAACACCACTGGAAGTTTGCTATAAAGGGATACATGTAGGCCTTTTAATATTCAGAGGTAAAGAACCAAAAACAGGTTTTTATTAATTAAAAAAAAAGAAGGTTGCTGACAAATACTAAAAATACTCTGTCAAAGTTTCCTGAACTAGTAGTATTCAGTGGCATCACTTCTGAATCAACAGCGCATAACAAATTACCCAACAGTTTTGTCCGATTCCCCAATAAATGACTCCTCTGAGACAGTTCTTTGGTCACACAGTATATTTTGGTTCGTTACAATGTAGTACAGTTCCTGAACCACTGACTCTTATGAAAGTGAATCAAATACATGCAACCATTGTGTTTTGTTGTTTAAAGCTTGTGAGACTTAAATCAGCTTACAATAAAGGTTCTTTATTGGTATTGATGGTTCTACAAAGAACCTTTAACATCCATGGAAACTTGCCATTCCACAAAAGGTTTTATAGTGGAAAAAGGCTGAGTAGATTATTAAAATGTTCTTCACACTACCAAAAAATGGTTCCCAAAAATGGTAACTGTTCACTGAAAAGTTCCTTAGGGAACCAAAAATTGTTCTTCTATTGCATCACTTCAAAAACCTCCATTGGAATCTCTATTTCGAAGCGTGAGTCCATCAACAATGTGTAGGCCTAATTATAGAATATGAGTGTTGCTTTATAAAAAATAAATAAATAAATAATAGCTTACGTTACATTGTTGGTTTGTTCACTAATGTTATTTAATATAATTTTTAACTGGTTTATTTTCAAAATTATAATGTTCTGTTGGTTTTTAAAGCATTGCACAGAAATATAGGCTATTGCTGACCTTTTGATATCTTATCAAAACACAAGGTATATGAGATCTTGGTATAACTTTATTTTAGGGTCTCTTAACTAGTTGCTTATTAGCATGAATATTACTAGAATATTAGCCATTTATGAGTAGTAATTAAGCATATATTAATGCCTTATTCTGCATGACCTTATTCTACATCCCTAATCCTACCCAATACCTAAATTTAACAACTACCTTACTAACTATTAATAAGCAACAAATTAGGAATTTATTAAGGGAAAAGTCGTAGTAAATAGTGAATAAGTGTTGCCTATTCTAAAGTGTTACTGAGATCTTCTAACCAGATGGTTCCTCATATTCAGAAAACTAGATTAAAATCAAAGGGTGATAGGGCCTTTTCTGTGGTTGCTCCTGGTTTATGGAACCCTCCTCCAGTGCACATTAAATCTTCCCCATCTGTGAAGATCTGATTAGAGTGAACAGGATTTAATTGTGTTTGTGAGGATGTATGTAATTGCTTATATTGTATTCATTGTATTCATTATGCTGGAAAGCACTCTGGCCAATGGCAGTTAATCAAATTTATTAAAAAATAGAAGAAAATTTGTATTTATGTCTTTTTATTAATATGTCTTTCTCAAAAGAGGAACCAGAACAAAAATCATTGCAATTATTTAAGTTTGCTACATTATTTCTCGCACTGTGGTAAATATTCACAAAAATCATATATAAAAAGGAGTTTTTATACAATCATAACTAGGTTCTGAAAGACATTTAGGTATATGCAAAGTATGTACCCACAGTTTTTACTGTGCATTCATGTTGCCAGTGAACTGGCCAAATCATTGCTGACACCAAGTGAAAGAAAGAAGAAGTGCACTTGTAATTGTCTTTGGATGTCTTTCATTTTCCCCTCTGTATATGTGAAACAGGACAGCCGTTAAGCCTGTTCCGCTTTTGAAGTTGCCTTTATACATGCAGCTGCTCACAGAAGCAGCATGTAATAATCAATCTCTATGTGTTCCTGTCGGAGCGGTTTCACTAGAGCTGTTTGTCCACAGGTGTTTGTTCCAACTGAGCAGGACTCTTGATTTATCTAATTAACTGGTCCTAGTAGGCTGAATCAGATGGTGCCGTTTATGGTTGCAGCAAACATCTGAGGACAATAGAGCCCCAGAGATGAACAACATTGGAGCAAGTGGGATTAGATTCATTTCTAGCAGCTGGTGAGAAAAATCATTTCCTTTCTAAGCCCATAGGAGAGGAAAGGAGAGACATATGCAATCTAATCCTGTGAGTATTACTGCCAAGATATACATTAATGCATCAAGTTAATAAGCTCTATGATTATTAAACCATGGACAGAACAAACTGGCACTCCTTTTTGGCTCTAGTTCGATTACAAACACACTGGATGCTCTGACATACAGTAATACTAAAACCTAACCAGTGATAACAGTAAAATGAAATATTAATAGAGTCCACTTCAGTATGTCATTAGTAATGTCAGTACTGTCTCTGTAAATAGCTGATAAATGTTCAGGCAGATCTCTGGTCTTCCTACTGGCAATTTGACTACTCACAATTGCAGTGCATTCCACAAATGCATTTCGGCAGTACATATTTAAAATCTTTTTTCTTTTTTCTTTTTTTCTTCATTACTTTGACAAAATTCTCCTTTCAACAGATGTTATCAGAAAGGGAGCACATTTTTCTAAAGTTATGAATATGTTTCTGTTCCTCTGAATGTCAAACTTTTTTTCTTTTTTCTTCTGTCACCATTGATATGCTTTTCAAGATTCTGGTTCAGAGTTCCAAATAATCACACAATCGCTGTTGTTCATCAAAAGGCTTTCTCTCACAGAGCACTTCTAAAGACACTCGTAGGGGGGCATAAGAACCAAACCTGCATTTGACTTTTGATGGCTTCGGTGATCGCTCATTGAGATCAATATATTTCCACTTTAGAGAGAGAAAAAAATATGAGTTGTTATCATGCTAGACCCAGTGGTTTATCACATCTGTGAAGCGTTTTTCTTTTTCCATTCAGACCCCTTTTTGAAAGACTAAGATAGCAATGATTTGAAATTTCATAATTTATATTCAATGAGTATTGATCTGTTTTCTTCTAGTCAGTCTTGCAGGGCGACACCAAGTGCTTGACAAGGTAAGCATGTGAAATAAAGGCTTCACAAAGTGTGTTTAAATTATCAGAGCAGCTGCACAAAATCAATGCTCTTTAATTATAAATGAGCTCATTAATTGATCTCTTAAAAAGAAAAAAAGAAAGAGTGTGTCTGTTTCAGGAGAGATGTCAGTGCTCAGGACACCTTCAGGTCCCAAACTTTTCAGGTTTTACTGGCTAAATTCACTCTGCATAAATATGCATTATTTAATTAAATAATTCTGTTAAATAAAATGGTATTAATTAAATTATTTGATTACACATTGGTTTACTGTTCTCATTTAGAGCCTGTACAAACTAATCAAATTCAGTAACAAGCAGTTCAATAATAATAATAATTATTATTATAGTAACAATAATAATAATAATGATGAAATACAGTTTTCTCATAATAATGATCAGAAAATGATCAGAAAAAAAAACATTATAAATTCAGATGGAGATCACCTTCAATCAAAAATTACAAATGACAAAAATAATAATAATAATAATAATAATAATAATAATAATAATTGAATGACAATTAAATCAGATATCAAACTGAACAGACATCCTGTAACATGATTAACATTTGACACAATATTACACTTAAATTGGCCTATGAGAAATTCATTACAGGAAAAAAATAGCTGTCCAGTGTGGGAAATACATGCGATCGATTTTAAGATCATATTTCTAACAACCCTACACATTCCACACACATATATGTTAATATGATTAATTGTAGTAGCCTAGTAATTACAATAACATAAAAGGCTGTTCAACAAATAACTATAATTTTATTTTTTGCACAGAACTATAAACAGCTTTAACAACAAAGTAGAAACTTCCTATTAGTTGGTTTTGGATGACATCTTGTGGTCGTACCTATCTGTGCAACTTGATGGCTGAGGTAAACATGTCCATAAAAAACCTTGTCTGAAGGTGTCTTTTATGAGTTAAATGGCTGGTCTTTGCCTGCTCAAAATTTTGTGTAAATTATGCCTGTTTAGACCCACTTCAGCCCCATATATCAAAATATGCAGTCATAATTGCTGTGGCAATGCAATTACACCACCTCTGACCAGCATTAAACAGTCTGTGTAAAAACACCTTTGCAGTGTAAATTTGGATGAAAATCAGAAAAAAATCATTGCAGCTTTTTTATACTTATAATATAGGAGAAAAAATCATCAAACCATAAAAGCATCTTGCCCACTATGACTGATATGGATCAAACAAATTCACTTACATTAGAATATTTTGTTAAGAAATTAATAATTTACATAGAGGACAATTTAACATGATATTGTATAGAATATCAATATGAATGCAATGAAGCTTTGTTCTATAAAGAACTAGATTTAATTTAAATAATAATAATAGATTCTTCAACTTAGCAATCAGCTGACAAGTGACAAACTACAAAGAATGAAGAAAAAACTAGGATGGCTGTTGACATGAAGCCTTCACTTTGAAAGTTTTGAAAGGCTGCTAAAGTTTGAAACCATAGACCTAGTCATATTTTTGACAGGAATGAAAATGAGTCTTTGAGGGATAGAAGTACAGTGTGTTCAATGAATTGTATACTACATTGTTGTAACGGGGCGAACGAGACGTGAGATGTGCAGATCCATTTGCAAACTTTTTTCCAAGACGTGGTCAAAAACACAGACAGGGTCAAAACATCAGCAAACAGGTATAACACAGGCAAGGCAAAGAGTAATCCTAGGGCAAGCGTGGGTCTTTGATCGGCGAACAATATCCAGAGGGCTTGAGAAGAGGGGTCGTCCAAAAACATGAGCAATAGTCCAAACGAGGTACAAACAGAGTCCGAACGGTGAGACAAGGGTTAATCCAAGATACACAGGCAGGAATCAGAAAACAGGGAACAAGGCAACACAGAACTAGACTAGACTAACTAGAATGGCAAACTAGACTCAGTAAGGCAGCTATCACTAGGTGAGTGATAAACGCAGAACAATACTAGAGACTAGACAGAAACACAGAATGGCTCGGTAAAGCAGCTAACACTAGGAGAGTGCTAAATGCTAGAACAATACTAGAGACTAGACAGAAACACAGAATGGCTCAGTAAGGCAGCTAACACTAGGAGAGTGCTAAATGCTGGAACAATACTAGAGACTAGACAGAAACACAGAATGGTTCAGTAAGGCAACTAACACTAGGAGAGTGCTAAACACTAGAACAATACTCGGCGATCTGAATGCGGAAGTCCATGGCTCAGCTGTGTAATCAGTGCATTCAGCTGTGTGTGTGCCATCAGTGCAATGGATGATGGGAACTGTAGTCCAGGGGGAAGTGCAACAGTAGTATGGTGCAAGATTCCATGTGGTGAGCAGGTGACCTCTGGTGGTGAGTGAACGGACGTTCATAAACCGGATTCGTGACAATTGTAACATTATTCAGCTAAACAACTGAGATCTATGTTCTCTGACTGCATGGCCATTTTAAACAAGTTTAAGTTGCAGGCCACATTTGTGGTAAATGATACCCAGCAGGCCCCTTGATATCAATTTGACATCACACATTAGTCAAGACTTAATCAAGATGCCGCAACATCAATTTAAATTCAGTTTGGGTGACAATTTCTTCCAGTGGTAATTGGGTGAAAACAGGAAACAGGAGCCCACACTGAAATTGGTTTATAGGCCTAGTCTATATGTGGGCCAACATATTTGACGTTCAATTTACATCAAATCAACACCATGTCAAGTTCTTGATGTCAGTTTGATTTGCACATTTGACCTGTTTTTTTTTTTTTTCTCACGTCAATTTTGATATCAATTTGATGTCTTTTCAACATCAACTGTCCACTTGTTAAGACATAATTAACCGCTAGTTATAAGTTAAAGTGCCCCTATTATGGATTTTTGAAAATTTTCTTTCATGCAGTGTGTAACACAGCTCTAAGGCCGCGTGTCCACCAAAGCATTTTTTGTCAGCTGAAAACGCTCACGAGAGCACAGCTTTTTTCCGTTGAGATGCTGTGGTTGCTATGATACGGAATATCCGCTGAAGTACACTGTAAAAAATGACCGTGATTTTAACGGTAAAAAACTGTGAAAAAGCTACGGTAAAAACCTGTTAAATGGTTAATGGTAAGTTCCCCTAATATATACGGTGAAAAACTGTAATAGACATTTCAGACAATTTTACGGTGAAATACCGCTTTTGGAAATGAAAAAGAATGTAAAATTTACAGGGAAAAACCGTAAATTGACGTTCCCAGAATTCCCTGGATTGCATTTCAAATTTTGTTTGAATTTGGTGTTTTTTCTTTGAAATAATTAGGTTTCTTCTTAGTTTTTTCTTATCAGTTATGTTAATTAGGGTTGTATGTTACATCTAATGTTGTTAAATTAATGTTTATTGCATATTTCAGTTTAATGAGTCTCACCATGATGGTGTTTAGTGTTTGTGTGAATGACACTGTGCACTTTCTATATATGTTATTATCTGCTTGTGATGGGCTTTGTTTCATCATGTGACTTTCTCATCACCACCTGCATTTGGTGGTTATCAGTGTAATACAAATGTACAAAACAGATTTCAGTACTTCAATAGGTTGGTATATTAACATTATATCAGTTAATGAAATTACGGTATTTAACTGTAAATTTAAGTTAAAACCGTAAAACCTAAAACGTTGCTACCGTATATTTTACGGTAGAATTCTGGCAACCACAGCTGCCAGTTTTTTACCGTAAATTTTACGGAATTTTTTTTACAGTGTAAACAAACGCATCGCGAATGAAATGTTTCTCCAAACATTATATTTCATAACAGTATTACGGTAGTCCAGCAATTCGATCTAGTAAAGAAATAAACACTCGGAGACAAGCAATATTAACTCCATTGTTGTTCAGCCGTAGTACCATAGACATATATAGACGCCCTATTCCATAGATATATATACGTAGATGCCTCATTAGCGACTGTTTCTATGGGCCGCTATACGTAAGTCATCTGCCATATTGTAGTGGTCATAGACATATATACTGCCGTGCAAAGGCAAAAGACTGTAACTTCGCTTTTGGTCGAAAATGAGTTATTGATATTTTTGGGACATTCAAGACATCCTTTATCATGTGCATAAGTATCAATTTCGTTGTTTTTCCAAGAAAATAATGGGTCGTCTTAACCGTAACTTCAAAAAGGCCTGATGAAACCAAGGCAGAACACCGTATAACACCAGTTACGGCTCTTTCACTTTGTTTGGAACGCTCAAAATGAGTTATGGCGTTCTGCCTTTGTTTAGCCGCGCGTCAATATGAAGTTACGGTGCCGGCTTGGAGTTATTCGGTGTTCTGCCTTTGTTTTACTGACCATTAAAGACTGCCCCCCCTCCCCCTCCCCCTCTGTAGGGCAGTATAGATGCCCTATTCGACCACTCCAGGCACATAGATGCAGCCGCCGTCCTGGAACGGTCCACTTGACGTCATTCACCATACTGTAGGTTCGCACAAAACCGTTGAGCCATTCTGTGCATGATTGTGGCATCTTTTGAATATTCAGTGATTACTATGGTGAATGACCTCAAGTGAACAATATGGCGGACGGCTTACGTATAGTGGCCCATAGAAACAGTCGCTAATGAGGCATCACTCACCGGCCACTTTATTAGGTACACCTGTTCAATTGCTTGGTAACGCAAATTGCTAATCAGCCAATCACATGGCAGCAACTCAATGCATTTAGGTATCTCTATGTGGTGAAGACGACTTGCTGAAGTTCAAACCGAGCATCAGAATGGGGAAGAAAGGGGATTTAAGTGACTTTGAACGTGGAATGGTTGTTGGTGCCAGACGGGCTGGTCTGAGTATTTCAAAAACTGCTGATCTACTGGGATTATCACGCACAACCATCTCTAGGGTTTACAGAGAATGGTCCGAAAAAGAGAAAATATCCAGTGAGCAGCAGTTGTGTGGACGAAAATGTCTTGTTGATGTCAGAGGTCAGAGGAGAATGGGCAGACTGGTTAGAGATGATAGAAGGGCAACAGTAACTCAAATAACCACTCGTCACAACCAAGTTATGCAGAATACCATCTCTGAACGCACAACACGTCGAACCCTAAAGCAGATGGGCTACAGCAGCAGAAGACCACACCGGGTGCCGCTCCTGTCAGCTAAGAACAGGAAACGGAGGCTACAATTCGCACAGGCTCACCAAAATTGGACAATAGAAGACTGGAAAAACGTTGCCTGGTCTGATGAGTCTCGATTTCTGCTGCGACATTTAGATGGTAGGGTCAGAATTTGGCGTAAAGAACATGAAAGCATGGATCCATCCTGCCTTGTCTCAACATTTCAGGCTGGTGGTGTAATGGTGTGGGGGATATTTTCTTGGCACACTTTGGGCCCCTTAGAACCACTTGAGCATTGTTTAAACGCCACAGCCTACCTGAGTATTGTTGCTTACCATGTCCATCCCTTTATGACTACAGTGTACCCATCTTCTGATGGCTACTTCCAGCAGGATAGTGCACCATGTCACAAAGCTCAAATCATCTCAGACTGGTTTCTTGAACATGACAATGAGTTCACTTTACTCAAATAGCCTCCACAGCCACCAGATCTCAATCCAATAGAGCACCTTTGGGATGTGGTGGAACGGGAGATTCACATCATGGATGTGCAGCCGACAAATCTGCAGCAACTGCGTGATGCTATCATGTCAATATGAACCAAAATCTCTGAGGAATGTTTCCAACACCTTGTTGAATCTATGCCACGAAGAATTAAGGCAGTTCTGAAGGCAAAAGGGGGTCCAACCAGGTACTAGCAAGGTGTACCTAATAAAGTGGCCAGTGAGTGTTCGTATATATATGCGTAGTACAGTCGGTAGTCCCACCCCTCCTCTACTGTGATTGGTTGGCTGACTAGAAAGTGACAGTGATGAGTTCAGCGTTTTATCCAAAGTTGAACATTCTTTGACTCTCGGCGCCGAGAAAAAAAACACAGAACGCTCAGCGCTCAGCGTGAAAAAGACGCTCAGCGCTTGGCACACTCCTGGCATTTTAAAAAACGCAGCGTTCCCATTGAGAACAACTGAAAAAATACGCCAGCCTCGTGAAAAAACGCTTTGGTGGACACGCGGCCTAAGTGAATGAAAACATCCTGCAAAGTTTTAAATCTGAAAGTGCACCGTGTATAAAGTTATTCCCTGCGTCCCAATGTTCATACTATCCATCCTAAATAGTATGTGAGATTAGAATATGTACGTCCCAAAGCATAGTATGTTGAAAAGAGTATGCCAAAAGTCCCCGGATAGTCTACTATTTCAGGTCGATTTTTGAAGTGTGGATCCGTGCACACTCTAATGGCTAAAATTGCTAGTGATGTGACATTCGACACCGAGGCTTCGAAGCTTGTATCAAAAAAACAAAACATCTCACAATGAAGCGCTGTATCAGAGCTTGATTCGTTTTGCCAAAAGCATGTGATCTATGACGTCCGAAGCTTCATTTGCCTGAAAACCACGTGACTGCTTCAGTATCAGGTTCAAACAAAGCGAACCTCAGCGCCGTTTCCTTTATATTACGTGACATTATAATGCGTTAGCATTGTTTTCTTTTTATCCTAATTTATATATTAAGGTCAAATGAACTTTGCCCACACTCTAAAAAAAGATGGTTCTTCAAAGGTTCTTCAAATGTAGTAACAGTTCTATTTAGACCCATTGCATCCTGAAGAACCCTTTTAATGCTGAAATGGTGCTTTGTGTCAGAGTTTAGGGTTCTTTATTCCCGCCTTTTTCTTTTTCAAATCTGTAACTGTCAAAGCACCTCATTACTGATTTTCTGGAGCTCAGTGATCCAACTACAGATTGTCAACACACTCTCAACAGGTAAATGATTTCATTCTTAAATATAAATACAAATTTAACTTTAAAATTGTGTCTGGTTTTCAAACAAACATCTTCTTTTGATCACATGTAAGCGTGAGCAGCTCTGTTAAACTGAGGATAACTACTCCTCTTCTCCACTAAGTAAGTAACAGAGACATTGAATTTATAATCCATATTGTTAGAATTTTTTTTAATTTGTTGTTTATTTATTTATTACTTGAGGCTACACTCTAAAAAAAGATGGCTTATTACTGATTTTCTGGAGTTCAGCTAACTACACAGACTGTCACACTCTCAACAGGTAAATGATTTCTTTCTTAAAATGTCTAAAAATTTTAACTTTCAAATTGTAACTGGTTCATATCATGTCTTTTTCTCTTTTCAGTTTAAGAGAACATGTAAGTGTGACCAGCCCTGTTCAGTTAAGGACACTTCTCTCCCCTCTTCTCTTAGTAACAAAAATACTGAATTTATGGTCCTTTTTTGTTTTTTACAAAAACAAATGGAAGGAGACGCATTGTAACTCTAAACTCAATTGTGTATTTCAGATGCATCACATCCTTCAACCTCATCATCTGCGGTGAGAAACTGGCTCTCAATCACACTAAAATACACATAATGATGGACTTGCAGGCATCATAGAGGATTATTAAAATACAGTATTTCACTGGAACTTGATCTTCATTTCAGTATTTTGTTTTACTTCTTGTAGGATTTATTTATGTTCAATGTCAATTTTCATTTATTGATGTATTCTGCTAATAACTGTTGTTAGAACACTGTAATTTTTGCTACAAATTCACATGCCAATAAAAAAATAAAAGTACCTAAATGACACGTTGTTGTTGTTTTTATGTAAAACCCTAATAGATACTACAAGATATCATAACACCGGGCAGATAGAGGTGTAAAAAAACTATATTAATCAATAATATATACAAATAATATTAATAATAATATAAATATATTAATACTAATTAAAATAAACGGTTGTTAAAAAGGTTATTTTTAACCTATATAGCATTTTCAAAGCTTGGTTCTTTATGGAACCCTATAAAAAGAGTTCTATTTAGCACCAAAAAGGGTTCTGCTATTGTTACAAGCTGAAGAACCCTTTTCTGGTACTGTTTAGAACCATTTTTCTTAAGAGTGCATGAAATAACAGTCTAAGGACTGAGGCAGAGTTAACATTGACATTAAAATATTGATGTCAAAGTGAAACATTAGCATATTGCCCGCCCACTTGTTGCGCGCGCAGACCTGAGAAAACTTGATTTTCGCGTTGGTCTGAATGAAAATGCAAATTCATTCTTTGCCACTAGGTGCCGCTTTTGGAGCGTTAAATCTCACAAACACTACTTTAAAGGTGCCGTAGAATGGAAAACTGTATTTACCTTGGCATAGTTGAATAATAAGAGTTCTGTACATGGAAATGACATACCGTGAGCCTCAAACACCATTGTTTCCTCCTTCTTATGTAAATCTCGTGAATAAAAAGGACCACTAAAAAATAGGCGAATCAGATCATAACACCAACTGTGACGCAACAGTCGGGATCACTAATAGTTACGCCCCCAACATTTGCATATACCTGCCCATGTTCTAGGCCAGCCGCCAGCCGAACCATCAGAAGTTCTGCAGGTATTGTGAAGAAACAAGCGAGGACAACAGCGAAAATGACAGATCATGGAAATAAATGTTATGTTCCAGGCTGTGCAGGGGATGTGAAGTGCAGGGATGGGTTGGTGTCTGTATTCAGAAAGGCACGGAAAGCAAATAACGCATTCTAATAAAATAACGCAAGCCACTAAAGGGACATGGTTAGCTTCTTGCTAGCGGTAGCCTGTTACATTACAGTACATAAGATTTCACTTACCACATAAACAGAGTAAGGAGAGATGACTGAGGATGATGGCGAATGATTTACAGATCCTGAGCACCACTAAGCATCTGATCTTGTAAAATGTGTTGTAAGTACTGCCGCTCCATAGTATAAACAGAGTTTGTGCGATCGTGAATCTCAAAAGTGAAAATAAAAAGCGGTCATGCATTTGAAAGCAGTTTCAGTGCCCCGCATATTAAAGGGGTCATATGATGGTGCTAAAAAGATGCATTATTTTCCACATATTTTACATTATTTTATCTCCTCTAAGCCCCGCCTTTCTGAAACGGGTCGATTTTTACAAAGCTCATCAGCGTGAAACAGCGAGGTGTGCTCTGATTGGCCAACTATCCAGTGCGTTGTGATTGGCCGAATACCTCAAGCATGTGATGAAATGTTATGCCCCTTACCATAATATGATGCCGCGTCCCCGCGATGGTACAAAAACATTAAAAGCCATTTCAAATGAGGCATTTGTTGCATCCAGTGGGGACATAATTACTGATTATAATGACTTATACTGTCTTTTTACGCGTTGCGTTGCATCGCGCCGCGTAAACATTACCATGTCTGCATTTGTGATTGGAGAAACACAAACAACAAGCACTACTTACACTCGCGTTTGAATAGTAAGTAGCAAATTCTTTAAATAATAAAACGTAACGTTACTTACAGGCTGTGAGTAAGAAGCGCCAGACTGTCCTTGTAAGGTTGGAACTGCCCCGCTTTTGAGTAAAAGTCTTTCTACATGTAACAGCCGTGGTGTCCAGCAAGCCAGTAAACCTCACTCCCCTGATCTAGTGACTCTTAGCGCCCGTCTCCCACTCTTAGACCGCAGTTCAAATCTCGCTCGGAGCGGGGTGAATAGGAGCCAGTTACACACAACCGGCCTTGTACTCTCCCATGTTCAGAAAACAATCCTCCGTGAAGTGTGCAGCACAAACTCCAATATTTGTGTTGTACTGCTCTGGGACACTGTTGTAAATAAAACTCAGCCACAGATTTCTTGTTATGTCCTCTTTACTCGCATCCAAACACACAGCACCTCTCCATGACATGGCGCCGGTGGAAGCAACAACATAGAGCAAGAAAGTTACGCCTTCTTTCTTTGCATTTGGGCGGTGTTATGCAAATCTTCCCACATCGTGACATAGAGATGTGGGGGCGTGTTAGAACGAGCCGTTTTAGGGGGGTGTGGCTGACTCTTAACTTTAATAAAGAATATCTCTTTGGATTTGAGACTTTGCAACTTTACAGATATCTTCTTTATGCACCAAGAGCTTGTAACACTCCAAAGAGAAAAATTGAAATCACATCATATGACCCGTTTAATAGCGGCTCCCTGATGCCCGCATTTTATATACAGTATAATTACCCGACAATATAACTCCGAGAGAAAATATTGAAATATATATTTTCCTCCCTGTGTTTCCTTCCTGCTGTGTGAGCTACTGAAATGAGCCGCGCTGTGAAACAGCCAATCAGAGCAGAGCTCAATATTATTATTCATGACCCTTCCAAATAAACCAATAACAGACAATTTCATTCTAGGGAGAAATCCTAGGGTCGTAAATGCACCTGTAAAACCGTTTCTGGAGAATTTTTGCCCTTACCTAAGCCACATACCTTCTATTTAGATATCAGAGAACAATGTAAAATATTGTATCAATGCATTCTATGGCACCTTTAAATGAAATCGACCAATCACCGCAGATCACACAAAGGAGGGGTTTGGAAAAATGGAAGAAGGAATCGTCTGGGAGTCGTTGAACAAATAAGGTAAAAATAAATGCATATTATAAGAAAATTAAAGTGTTTTTTTTTTATTCTTATTATTTATTTTTTATTTATTTTTTTTTTTTACCTTGCATGCATGTCAACTTGTTGTTGGGGACTCCCAAAACCAAAATATGAACCTTTCATAACCCAGAATGGGGCACTTTAAATGCCCACCAGGTGCCGCCAGATATTTATATTTAGACATAGTCCCCAAAAGGGTTGAACTTGATGAGATTAGCTCTAATTTTAATGTCGCTACTTCTGTAGTGATTGCCAGTATATCAAAAATGCGGTCGAAATTTGGAAAGCTCGCAGAACTAGGCCACTACATGAGGCCTTCTTAAAATGAAATCAGACTACTAACGAACGAGCAGGATTTTCAGTGCAATTTAATCTAATAGCCTAAATGCAACATGCCATCCTCAAAAAAGTGAAATACAACGCATAGAACTACATTTACACTCTATGGAATAATTAAGTTTATACCTCAACACAATAAATCATAGCGTATAAATTATTACGGCAGTTAAAAAGCAGTGTCAGAGGGATTGTCCGTAGGCTATTTTTTGTCCGGGACTCCTCCTGGCCGATGACGTCACTCTGTACAGTGGAGCACCGGAGACCGAGACGCGCTCGCGGCAGCCGCACATAACGGTCCGCGCTCAAGAGACTGACCGCATCTTCAAAAAAGTAAGTGTAATTTATGTTTTCTTGGCTTTTATTTCATCATCGGGCTTTTCATCGACTAGTGCTGTATTGCCGTTCTCGTTGCTATCTACCACGGAGTTGCCACTTTCCTTGCTGAACTCACAGCTGCTGTTTCTCACACTTCAGATTGAGTTTATGGAGGGGTGTTTGACATTTGAAACACACATTAAATTGGAGCCTGTGTGAGTGTGTAGGTCTTCTGAATGTCTTCATCTGTTTCTTACGATTTCACAATCCGTTTCAACTTGTCTGAGGTTCACCCACCCACCGGAGACAGTCTTTTGTCTTATAAAGAATCTGAACTCCCTGTTTCACAGTTTAAAACTTGCCTTTTAAACTAGCCTTTAAAAACTGCACGATAACTAAAGAATTGCCAGTAAATTTCTTTTGCGCCATATTTTAGACTGATCGATGTTACTGTAACTGATGCAGATTTTATTAGTATCAAACCTTCAGGAAACCTCTCATGTCAAACTACTAAGAAGCTCATCTTAAATAATATATACTAACTCCGCAGAATTAATGTTTAATTAAACAGCCTGAACATGGTTTTCTTCCCCCATTTCTCCTCATAAGTCATCTACATATTTTGAGATATACGGTAAAATACTTTACAATGAAACATGGTGCATATAATGTTTTGAACTCAATCTGGAATGTACCATACTTGACAAAAAAAGTTTTGTTCGTTTGTTCACTCCATTTATTTGGCACAGCATTAAACATTAGGTATTTTAGCAATTCGTATTGTTTAAATATTGTATAAAGTCATGTCACCAAAAAGCAGCTGTCATGCTTCAAAACTCTGCATGCTTGTAAGACAAGTTCAGTCCTGAAAATGTCTACTGATGCCTAAAGGTCTATGACATTAACAATTAATTTACCAATATGCACTGAGATTCTCTTGACGCCACAGACCGGTGTGTCCTAACATACCCTGAAGGTGTTTGCTACAATATGATGCAATATAAGTTTTGGGAAATGCACCACATCCATATTTTACAGGCATTTCCTCTGTATTTCTGAAACAAAAGGTGGAACAATCTTTCACAGAGCAGTTCCTGCATCCCTATAAAGACACACACACACACACACACACACACACAGAAAAACAAACAAATAAAAGTGAAATCCGTTTCAAGTCAGGCTGTACCCACAACAGCCATTTTAACATGCCATTTTCAGAAACATTTTGTCCAGTTCTGAAGAAATAAATCTCTAAATGTTTACCACAGATCATTTTCAATATCTTTCATATAATTAGGCCTATTTTCACAGCATAACATGACTGCTACCCATTTGCTGATAATTTAAGCCCATACTTGCTCCTTATATGATGTATTTCTGTGTGAACAGTCTTATAACATTCAGCCTAAGTGGCTTTGCTTTCACTAACAGTGAAACTTTGTGGAGATCTACTGGTTTTAAACATATTGAAGAGTCCAAACACATAGTAGTTACCTTTTTGGAGTGATAATCTGCTGGACTGCATTAGTTAGTATTTTCATTTTATGTCAGACTGTTGTGTGAGAGACATTCCCAGTAGGCTACAGCTGGGCATTTTCTCTAAAGGCGCTTCACTGTGTGTGCTTTCTTCCCCAAGGTGGTAGCCATGGAAACCACTGATGTGTATTGCTGGAGAGCTTTTATAGTTCATGATCAGACTTAAGAGGATGCTGAGTTGCACTCAAACACTATCCTACTTTTGATTACTAAAAGCAAGCAACGTTTGATCCTTAAGCTTGCATGCTGCACACTTAAAGAAGCTCACATATAACTTCTATTTGTAAATGAATAATTCAGTCATTTTGCACAATATTTGAAACAATCATTGGATAACACAAGTCACTGCAGAAAAATAAAATCAATAGAAGTATAATATGTAACATTAAAAAAAGAGGATTTAGTGACTTTGATTTCAGGCTATATAAGCAATTTATTGTGCAAACCTTCATAGACCAGGGCCTTTTATTCTCCGTTGGCGTTCAAGAGGATGTCACGAATATGGTAGACGTGTCTGGACAAGAACAAATATTTCTGCCCTTATTAGCCTTAATTTAAGACATGTAGTGGCAAAGTGTGGACTCTCTTAGGTTTAGGATAAGTGGAACAAGGCCACAAAACTGAAATTTGGTTTATATGCCTGATATAGACCAATATGGAAAGAGTTGTACGAGTTGCTCTACAATGGCTAATCTTACTGTGATTTAATTACTGATTAGTACTGAATAAAAAAAATTATAGTTATCACAGTCAACAGCATGTAATCCTTGCTGATGAATGCTTGTTCTTAATCAGAAAAGGACTGTTACATAACTTTTAATTAACATTAGGGGAAAAAATTAATATAATTGAGATCTGAAGATTTATTTTTTTTTTTTTTTTTTTAAATTACACATGAATATTCTTACACAGTTCTTTCAATTTATCCTTTTCATTTTCTTGAACTCCTCGTATATCTCTGGTTGTGTTATTGTGCAAACAATATCAAATTTTGGTCACACTTTATTTGAAGTTCCAATTCTCGCTATTAACAAACTATTATCTACGACTTTTGCCTCAATAAACTTCTAATTTGCTGCTTATTAATAGTTAGTAAGGTAGTTGTTGAATATGGTCATGCAGAATAAGTGCTTTATAAGTACACTACCAGTCAAAAGTTTTTGAACAGTAAGAGTTTTAATGTTTTTTAAAGAAGTCTCTTCTGCTCACCAAGCCTGCATTTATTTGCTCCAACATAGGTTAAAAATGTAGTTTATTCATGTGATTTCAAAGCTGAATTTTTAGCATCATTACTCCAGTCACATGATCCTTCAGAAATCATTCTAATATACTGATTTGCTGCTCAAAAAACATTTATTATTATTATTATTATTATGTTGAAAACAGCTGAGTAGATTTTTTCAGGTTTCTTTGATGAATAGAAAGTTAAGAAGAACAGCATTTTTCTGAAATAGAAATCTTTTGTAACATTATAAATGTATTTTTCATCTTTATCACTTTTGATCCATTTAAAGCATCCTTGCTAAATAAAAGTATTAATTTCTCCTCCTCCCCCAAAATAATAATAAATACACTGACTCCAAGCTTTTGAATGGTTTAGTGTATAATCTTACAAAAGCTTTTTATTTCAGATAAATGCTGATCTTTGGATCTTTCTATTCATCAAAGAATCCTGAAAAAATGTGTGCTTGTTTTAAATATTGATAATAAAATAAATAAATAAATAAATGTTTCTTGAACAGCAAATCAGCATATTAGAATGATTTCTGAAGGATCACGTGAAACTGAAGACTGGAGTAACGATGCTGAAAATTTAGCTTTGATCACAGGAATAAATTACATTTTAAAATATATTTAGTAATAGAAAACAGTTATTTTAAATAGTAAAAATATTTCACAATTTTACTGTTTTTGCTGTACTTTGGATCAAATAAATGCAGGCTTGGTGAGCAGAAGAGACTTCTTTAAAAAAACATTAAAAATCTTACAGTTCAAAAACTTTTGACTGGTAGTGTACTAATAAAAAGCCAATATGTTAAAAATAGGCACGCTAACAAGCAACTAGTTAATAGTGAAAATTGGTCCCTATACTAAATTGTTACCCAAATTTCCTTAAAGAATAAATTCAGCAGAAATGAAAAAAGCAAACTTATAATGTCCTTTCACCTTTACTTTGTGACAGATATTATGGAAGACCATTGATCTCTCACACTGAAACAAACATGGGAAAAAAAACTTGAGACAAGTGGAGTACGGTAGCAATACACACCATGGCTGCCCATCGCATTCGATCAGCGAACAACAACGCTGTGCTCCCTCGCTGCAGATCTGAGGGTGCACTCATCGAGCTCAGTGAAGGAGTGTCAGAGGCCACCCTTACAGATGTTAAAGGTTTCTTTTCTTATTTTCACCTCACAATCAGAGTGCTGTTAACTTCTAGTTTTACCCTCATTCACTTTTTTTTTTCTTAACAGTGCCTTCACCTAGTGCCTTACGACTGGATACCTCATTTGGAGCTGTCAGGGAAGTGATTGCCATTAAGGATTACTGTCCGTCCAGCTTTACTACACTCAAGTTCTCAAAGGGAGACTGTCTTTATGTTATAGACACATCGGGTGGAGAGTGGTGGTATGCACACAACAGTAAAGAGATGGGATACATCCCAGCTGCTTACGTCCAGCCGATCAATTATCGAGATTCCACATTCAGTGATAGCGGCATGATTGACAGCCAAAGTGACATTTCTGAGGGAGTGAAAGAAATGGATATCTCGGGGGAGTGGACGGGGTCTGCCAAAACCACAGAATCTAGAAATGACAATCCTTTTGTCAATAAACGGATGTCAACTAACCCCTTCCTAAATGGCATGCTGCAAGGAACCCCTGATCAAAACAGCAACCAGAATTCAGCAAAGGCTTTGTGTTTTGATAATCTCTCACCTCCCATCTCAAACAGTAGCAGTACTATTAATATTAATGGTTTTGAAAGTGGGCTATTTGACACAAACAGTATTAGCCCTGGCTCAGGGATTGGCCCAAAATTTCGCAGAGACGATCCGTTTTTTAAGAGCAAGCGTTGCTATAGCATGTCAGAACTGTCTGTCCTACAGTCCCTGTCTGAAGGGAATCAAGGTTCCTTGAGTTTTTTTGGTGGCATGAAGTCACCTAAACCTGAACATTATCAAAGTAGAGAGGATTTCAAAACGGCATGGCTAAATCACCGTAAACTTACACGATCCTGCCACGACCTGGACTCCATTGGACAAAACCCAGGTTGGGGGCAAACCCAGCCAATAGAGACCAACATCGTGTGCAACCTAGACAGTTCTGGTGGTGCCGTGGAGCTGCCAAATACCAGTATCAGTATACATATTCCTGAGGGTCACGTTGCACCAGGTGAGACTCAACAGATATCACTGAAGGCCCTTCTGGACCCACCGTTGGAGCTTAACAATGATAGATGTACAACCGTAAGTCCAGTGGTAGAAGTGAAACTCAGTAACATGGAAACCAAGACCCCAGTCACTTTAGAGATGAAAGTGTCTGTTGTAGTGAAGATAGAGAGCCGCAAAACCGCAGAGGTGGTGTGTGTGAGAAGCGACTTCAAGGAAGGACCGTATGTCCCGATTTCACATGTATACATGTATGGAGACACAGTTCAAGTGACTCTGGACAATTTAGAGCCTTGCATGTATGTCTCTGTAGTTGCCCAAGCACAAACGGTGGCCCCATACAACACAGTCTGGGAACATGTTGTAAAAAAGGTCACTCTTGGGGTATATGGGCCAAAGCACATCCACCCATCCTTTAAGACGGTGGTGGCCATTTTTGGCCATGACTGCGCCCCAAAGACGTTGCTAGTGAGTGACGTAAAAAAGCACTCACAGTCAACTCCACCTGTCATCCTCCAGCTCTGGGGAAAGCACCAGTTTGTACTAACAAAAGCTCAAGACCTTCAGGTTGGTGTGTATTCAAACATGTCCAATTTTGAAGTGAGAGCCAATGAACAGGCAAGAACCGTGAGGGGATTTCAGGTCAAACTTGGCAAAGTGGCCCGCCTCATCTACATGATCGCAGCACGCGATTCAACCGACATTTCAGACTTTACTTTGCGTATTCAGGTCAAGGATGATAAGGATTGTATCTTGGCCCAGTTTTGCGTTCAGACCCCAACCCCACCACCAAAAACAAGCACAAGAAGCTCAGTTCAAAGGCGCTTCCTCAAAAAAAAGGAAGTGAACAAAATCATACTGTCTCCTCTTGCAGCAACCACAAAGTACCCTGTGTTTCAGGACAGACTAGTCAAAAATCTAAAATTTGCTAAGTTTCTGAAAACTGTTGTAAGACAGTCCAAAAGCCTGTATTTGCTAGAGTATCTTAAAAGTGATGTAGTGGCCCTTTTGAGTGAGGAAAAAATTAAACTTAAAGGACATCTATGGACCAAAGAGTGGTACATCGGATACTACCATGGAAGAATTGGGTTGGTGCATGCAAAAAACATTCTAATCATGGGAAAAGTGAAACCTGTTAATTTCAAAGGGCCTGATCTTACAACTACAATCCTTTTAGAGCAGCTCATAAAGCCCTGCATGTGCCTGACGTACATCTACGCATCTGTGCGGACAATACTGATGGAAAACTTGGCAAGTTGGAGAGTGTTTGCTGACGCTTTGGGCTACGTCAATCTGCCTCTGACACATTTCTGTCGGACAGAGGCAGAAAGTGAGCCTGAAAAAGTGGCTTCTGTTCTTGAGAAGCTCAAGGAAGACTGCAACGCAGCTGAGGGCAAGGAGAGGAAGTCTTTCCAGAAGGAACTCATGAAGGTAAGCTCTGACATGGAAGTAGATGTTTCAGCTAAACTTGGTTGTGTACTAAGAGCACCTTTATAGAAAACATTTTAAAAAGGTATAAAACAAGTTTTGTTCATTTATTGGAGGTTTTCTTAAAACTGACAAGCCGATAATCATTTTCATGTGGCCAGTAAATGATAAATGGCCAATATTAAAATTTTGATAATATTTTTAAAATAAATTAAAAATGTATCTTATTTATCTTTAGTCATGCGCTTTCATTCGTTCATTATTTATAAGGCTTGTAACTGCAAAAAGAGACGAGAGAAGAGTGACGTTTTTTTAAAGTCAGCAAGTCGAAAGTCTAAAAGTCAACAGCAGAAATACATCCTACCTAAAATACACACAAAAAAAATCATTACTGAAAAAATAAAAACTTGATAAAGCTGCATGCAATTTCCACATAGAAAAATTGTATGACTTTAAAAATGATGAAAGGTATCAAAAAATTTAATTAAAATGTATTGGTGTGAGATAGAGTTTGACCTTGTAGGTGTGATTGGAGGATTTACTCCAATCTTTTCAGTTTTGCAAATGAACAGATTTGTATGAATTAAACTATGAATAATATATCATTTCTCTAGTTCATACCAGAGCATGTCAAATAAATATTTCATAACATTAATCAAAGCATTTGTCACAAACACTTGAGACTCAAAGCAAAGACTGAGTGTTAAACATTTTAAAGTGCCAACTTATTTGCAGAACACCACCAACTACACACTTTAGCATGCTGTCCTGATTCAAAACAACAATATATGATCAATATAGTGATCATTCCTAAATAAACTGACTGAAAAAACATTCAATCTCCCAAACAAAACCTTGTCTCTCTCATTTGCTCTATTACGACGGTGGATAATGGGCTAAGATGCAGGTTTGTCTGGCTGTCACCTGTCTCAACCACTCTGTGCCACTGTGTCAATAAAGCCTGATGTGAAAACTTTGTCAACAGGAACCTGAAGCAGGATGTTTCCCAAGGAAATATCAAATAGCATTTTAGCTACTTATTTTACAAGCACTTATAGAAAACTGCTCTATGATGCTTCAGTCATTCTGCAATAATCGCCTAAAAGAAACCTCTCTATATCAGAGAAAGTAAAAATCACATAATTAAATCATACATATTTAAACGAGGGCTGTCAATACATTTAAAAAATTATGTCAACATGCAGCAACGCAGACCATACGAAGCATGTAAAGACATGCACATGTTTAGGTACAGGCGCTGGACTAAAATAACAATGAGCTGAAACAACATCTGCTCAAAACATCATATTAGAGTGTGAGTGTGATTAAAATTATGATATTGAGAACATACATCCATCATGTTGACTATACCTTTGACATAATGTGTTTGAGAGCAGCATATCATTGAAGTGCAGCAGGCTAAATGAATGTCAGGTACACACGTTCTGTATGACCTAAAATTAAGAAGGGTCATCTCAAACGTGACAACGGACCCGCGATTGAAAATGCCGGAAGACGTGAACGTGTTGAAGGAGAATCTTAGTTGTGCAGATGTTTCCTTTTTTATTGTTAGAATCTACACAGAAGCATCAAATGTGGAACAAGAGACGCCCTAAATTACACAAAACCCCCACACCTACAAATCCCTTGCCAGGAGATTACTAACAGTCATGCATCTGCAATTCCCTGCACATATGAATAAAGTACTTGCATTTTCTGCATAGATAAGAATTAGCATTTTAGAGCAAAGGGTTCCCTCTGGAATTTCTAAGGGGTTTTTGATTTATAAATAAAATGAGCTCTGTGGTTAACATTACATGAAGAGACCTTCCTGTTTTGTTCTACAAAATAAATGACACACAGTCAAATGTGAATTTTGAAACCCATTAGAAATTCCCTAAAGAATCTGTGGTGAATTAGTCTTTCGGGCTGGCCTACAAATTGACATCATGACTGAACAGCATTAGAGAACTTTGTAATTCCATTTTTAATCAGTAAAAGTTCTAACTGTAATGCTTTCATGTGAAGGTTTTTTTCTTTTTTGAGTTTTTGATTCCTCAGTATCCTCCCATTTCCCGTAGCCTATTGTTAGAGCAGAAGAGCGGCCCTTTATAAACTGTCATTGATTTCTGACAATAGGTTATAAACAGAAGACCGAGTGGTCAGCTTATGTAAAAGGAAATCACAAGGGGCAGGCAAGAGGGAAGATAATGAAGTATAAGAACTATGACAAAATCAGATGTTAAAGGAGAGGAATTCAAAAGAAAAACATGGAAAGAATAAGTAATTTTCTGCTCAACTGTCTTAATAATGTAAGCTGCATCTTGCTGTGATCATGTCTAGTGAGCTCAACAGTGTTAAATCAGAGCTAAGTGAATGTATGAGTACACTGACGAGCTAATTCACAAGTTGTTTTATGAATTTAAAGAATTTCTGCACTGATTAACAATTAAAATCTGATTTGCTCACACAGGCATTGTGTGCAATAAATTATAGCTTAAATCATGGAGTAGGTCGACATGGTTGGTCATGACGCTAACAATACTAGTCAATTAGATTCCCAGGGAACATACACTGATTAAAAATGTGTAGCCTGAATTCACTACAAGTTGCTTCAGATAAAAGTGTCTACCAAGTGCATAAATGTAAATTTGTAATATGAAGTTAACTAAATGCCTTTCAATGTGTGATTACAGAACAGTATTACATGGACTTTTTATAGGTCAAATAATGAATAACTTTAGAACTATGTTTAAATTTGCCAAAACATTAATATAAAGAAAGAAATAAATGTTTCTTTGCCAAAATTAGCCAGGTTCACTGGGTACATTGATGCAAAACAAACGAGTCATTAGTAACAAAGAATCCGCACACCAAAAACAAATAAATCATGGAGACAAGCGGCTCAAAGCACTGAGGAGAGTTCAATGAACTGAAACATTTGCTTTTTGTGCATCTGCACATTTTCCTTTTTGCATGTGCCAACATGACAAAGTTTTGTCATAAATATTTTAGAAAAAATAATAATAATGGACCAATCAATTAAAAATCCTCTTCTCAGATATGATTTATTTGTTTTATTGCAATTTTTAGATTTGATGTGCAGATGTATTGTTACTCATACAGCATATTAACAGAAATTTAGTGAGGTGTCTGTAGGAACAATGAAGAGAATAAAACAATGAAACCAGCTTTGGCATATTTGTAGGCAAAAAAGTGAAATGATCCAGACATCATTGCCACAGTTGACTTCATTTGAGGCATTAACAGCTGGTTCTGAGAAGTCAGACAGAGTGTAGATGTTGTTTGGCTTTCTGTTACTACTATGTTTCTGTAGGATTTACTTAATAAGTTCCTGACTGTGACAGGGGTCAGTGGTGAGACATCTCAGGAAACAGGTGCACATGAAAGGCCTTATCTTTCTTTGGCTAATGCACACAATCAGTGTACACAGTGTGATACATTCACACTGTTTACACTTCTTTTTCACTTTAGACAGTAAGTGGCACAGTCACTGTTGGTCAGGAGAAGAGTGAAAATCGTACTGATCACGATTCTGTTAGCACTGCCTAATGTTCAAGTCAAAGACATACCTTCCTGTTTGTTTGTAGAACTAGCATCTTTGATAAGAGGGAAGCCATCCAAGACTCCCGCTATCTCATTGCTCCGTTTGGAGCCAGACCTTTAACAGGTCTTCTGGGGCATCAGCGCTGTGTTCCTCCCCCTCTAAGCAGACTTCCTGTCATTCCAAACATTCCAAGCTACGGAACTGGAATCAGAGATTAGTGGGTTCAGGGTGTGTAGCTTTTAAACACTTACTGATTTTGTGTGTCTGTGCATTTAAACATATTTGAGCGTATGAAGAACATCTGCATTTTGACTATATTGTACAGATTGATTCCTTTATTTTTTGTATAAAGCAAGCACTAAGAAAGTGTAAATGTCACATGTCGTCATCATCAGATAAGAGTTTCAGACATTTTGTAGATCAGTGAACGTCATATATTCACAAGGAGCAGTGAATGTAAGTCCTTATTCAGTTTTTTAAATGTCACGCCAAACTCTCAGGAGAGAAAAGAAGGTCATGTTAATAAGACAGAACACTTGCCAATAGAACGGCCGGATATTCCTCCCTAACATTTCCCTTGTCCAAGGGGCCCGGAGTCACTCTCATTATATTGTGCTCACAGGAGCATTCACGTCGCTTCCTGCATATCGCCACATTTATCAAAGCGCCCGGCTTGATGACTTGAGCTCTGGATAGGTCTGGACCTTCTGAGGCGGTGCTTAGAAAACCACTGACACTATCTCAGTTCTTTAGTTTGTGTTGTTGTGTACTCTTGTTGAAGTTTACTAGGACAGGCTTTACTTTAAAATAGAAGACTTGGTGAGATTATGAAGGCAGATTTCTACAAAGGTACACATCTATAAAAAGTACTAATTTCAGAAGATTTGATTTGAAGGCTATTTGCATACAGTTTCAATGTCATATTTTTTGGGCATTTTAAGCATATCTGGTGTAAATGCATTGTAATTAGGGATGCCCATCTATTAAAATTATGGCCGAAGCTGATATACTGCTAAATATTTTCATGTTATAGCTGACAGTGATAGCCAACAAATGGTCAATATTTAAATACTTAATGTAAAATAAAACACATGCTACAAGAGAATTTAGACATGATAACATAATTTAAAAATTGATATTCCTTTTAAAATTAAGATTTTAGACATTTAGGGATAGTTCACCCAAAAAATAAAAATTATGTTATCATTTAATCACCTTAATGTCATTCCAAACCTGTATGACTTTCTTTTTATGTGAAACTCAAAAGAAAATAGTTTGAAAAAATCTTTTTTTTTTTTTTTTAAGAGATCCAGTGTGGTTTTGGACCCAAACACACTGACTTTCATTGTTTAGATAAAAACAGTTGAAACAATCTTCAAATGATCTTCTTTTAAGAAAGTAAGTCATACAGGTTTGGATAAACATCAGAATCTTCATTTTTAGGTGAAGCATCCCTTTAACAGCATTATTAAATTATAAATTCAAGTAGCTTACTGGACAATCCTGAAAGTTATCTAAATGTTATCTCAAAGCAAAAAAAAACAGAATGCACAATTAAATATCCATAATAAGCAAAAAAATCCCATATTTTGTGCATCCCAAACTATAACCAGTATTACACATGGTTAGACCTCTCCGTGAAGTCATGTTTCCGTGTAGGAATTCATTAGTAATCATCTCTCATTTTTGACATTACAAAACTAACATGTGGGGATTCAAACATGTAGCGTTATTCAGTTTGTGACTATAAACACATTGACATAAAGAAGAGTTATAATCTTTGCATAGTGGCTTGGTGATGATAAACCTGTGGTCTGACTGTATATCTGTCATTCAGGCTCTTCTGAAGATGGACTGTCAGGGCCTGGTGGCACGGCTGGTCATGGACTTTGTGCTGTTGACTACAGCGGTGGAGGTGGCAGGTCGCTGGAGGGAGCTTGCTGAGAGACTGGCTAAAGTGTCCCGGCAGCAGATGGAAGCGTATGAAGCTCCACACAGAGACAGCAGGGGACAACTAGACAGTGAGGTAAACAAACACTGAAAGCATTAAAGGAAATAGTTTACCGAAACATGATTTTTTTTTTTTTTTTTTTTTTTTTTTTTTTTGTGCCATCATTTACTCAGCCTCATTAGGGGTGGACCTTCATGCATTTTTCTTTTTTATACATAAATTGTAATCACATAATTCAAATTCACACAAAAAATACTTATGCCACCTTGTAAAATACTAATGTTTTCTTATGAGATCGAGTTGAAAAAAAAGCGTCAAGTCTGTTTGCACAGTTTACACAGCGTTTAGTGCACATTGAAAAGCTTATGACGTTATGACAGTACAGACAACTGTGCAAACAAAACACAAGAGTAGGTAAACATTAAGTTAAGCAAAATGTATAAAGTGTAGACTACAGAATGTTCAATCCTCTAAATTATAAAAGAACAATGTTCAAGTGAGATGGGTGCAAGAGTCGGTAACTGACACTTGTAAAATTTAAAACTGGGTTTTGAGCACCAATTACAGGAAACCCACAAGTTATGAATTTAGTGTTTGCGTCCAGCTCAGAAGAGGAACCTAAATGTTCTACCAACAATTGATGAGATTATTATCTTCCTCTTGCACTTACTGGGTCATGATATTTGCACACATTCTAAGGTAGAGCATACAGATTGGGTAGATAGTCTTTTTTGGGAACAAACTTCAGGGCACCGAAATGTCACATTCATGCAGGTTTACATGTCAAACTCAAATGAATCTTTACTTTTTTTTTTTGTTTGTTTTGTAAAGGCCATGTGGAAACCTGCCTATGACTTCCTGGTCACATGGGCAGCCCAGATCGGGGACAGTTACAGGGATGTGATTCAAGAACTTCACACTGGATTGGACAAAATGAAGAACCCTATCACCAAGCGCTGGAAGCACATCACAGGCTCCCTCATCCTTGTCAACTCTCTGGATCTCCTACGGAGCTCCGCTTTCAGCCCTTGTTCTCAGGATGACTGTGCCATATAAAGACTGCCTACATTGCCTGACTTTTACCAGACCCAGATACACCGGATTTCAATTTCATTCATTGTGTTGTTTTTAATATTCTTAAAAGCACTTATATGTTTGCACAATAGATTTGTTAGCCTTGATGTTGCACAGTAAATTGTACATTGAACAAAATTTACTGAAAAGTTTATTGCTGATGTTTTAACACAAGCAAAGGTCTTAATGTAAAAATTTAATGTAAAATAAGATTTGATTGTTCAGATTTTTTTATTCATTGCATATCATCATGATTTTATACTTGTAAATTTTGTACAAAAGATACACTTTTAGCCTACATTTAAATTTTTCACTAATACTGTAACATAATCTTCCTCTTTTGTTTTTATGTTTAGTGATGCCAACTATACTGTATGCTAAACTGCCTGTTTTACTTTGCTCTAAGTGTCTATTGTTTTTGTTGTTCAGTTTTAAGTAGCCTAATTATTTTTATATGTGAAAGTAAACATTAGAATGAAAAGTAAAATGGAAAAATAAAACCTTATCAGATTAATAAAGAGATACACCACATTGTGAGATTAAGTAGTAGTCCATCCTGTACATAAAACATAAAACGCAAACTCTTCCATCAGCACAGGCCTATAACTAAAGCATCTAATTATCAGCTTACCAGACATCCCACCCTGCAAAAACTCATTTCAGGGAGGTACTTCTTTAAAGAACCTTTGACTGAATGGTTCTCTGTGGAACCAAAAACGGTTCTTCTATGGCATCACTGTGAAGAACCTTTTGAAGCAAGGTTCTATGACATGTTTACCAATTTAAAGAAATTTAATAAAACGTTTTTGAGCACATATTTCAATTATTTACAGTACCCACATACTTTCATTACTTTAGTACTATGTTTTCTGTCTCAAATGTACAGGTGTATCTCAATAAATTAGAATGTCGTGGAAAAGTTCATTTATTTCAGTAATTCAACTCAAATTGTGAAACTCGTGTATTAAATAAATTCAATGCACACAGACTGAAGTAGTTTAAGTCTTTGGTTCTTTTAATTGTGATGATTTTGGCTCACATTTAACAAAAACCCACCAATTCACTATCTCAACAAATTAGAATATGGTGACATGCCAATCAGCTAATCAACTCAAAACACCTGCAAAGGTTTCCTGAGCCTTCAAAATGGTCTCTCAGTTTGGTTCAATAGGCTACACAATCATGGGGAAGACTGCTGGTCTGACAGTTGTCCAGAAGACAATCATTGACAAAATGAATGAAAAATAAACCGAAATATTTTCAAATATTTTGACTCTATTTTTTATTTTGACTCTAAATTGCAACTTGCCACTTTATTAACTTTCTAAAGTGTCAAATTAAGTAGAAAAGACAAGTCCAAACATGCCTATATCCGCAAGTGTCTCGCAGAGATTATTTTCATACCACGGCCGCTAAATATTCTTGCAAAGTGTCTAAACTTAATCATACATGCAGACACTCATATTGTGATCTCATAGCTGGCTACGGGCATGCTTACTAGCCTATATCACAAAATGTGTCTCTCTCTCGCTCAAATGGCGGTCTTTCCTCTGTCTTTCCCTTGCATCAACGATTATTATCCAGGCGTCATGGAGCCACTATGAATATGTGGGAGACTCCCGGAACTTCCGAGAGATGGTGGGATGTCTGGCTTACTCGCTGCAGGCGATGAGAACCATTTTAGTGATATATGATTTAGTGTTGTTATTTCAGGGTCTCTTCCTTTTTGTAAATTATTAACGGATAAACTCCGTTTATGCATTTGGAACACTCGTTGTATTGCAATAGTAATGTAACTTTCATTTATGGCGCGAAAATTTAAATCCACTTTTCACGGAAGAAAGTGGAGCGTACGAATTAAACAACCCAGGCTCATTGGAAATACGTGCCTCTACATACATTTCTGCAACACCGTAATTACGTACCTTACTGCACGTTTTGCTGCAGTTTCAAAGTGAAATGTCCAGAGAGTGGCGCTAAAACACACGTTTAATACCTGACCGTGACACGTTTTTATTACGTTGGTACAGCAGGCACGTATTGCAGCGTTTTTATTATGCTGCTCAAGGTACGTTTTGCGGCCGTTCAGAATTCAAATATCTAGTGAGTGTCGCTAAAGATTAATGCTCTATCATGTTGGAAATATCCCTTACACCAAACCCTACCCGATAGTGTTAACAAATGCAAAAGTAATATAAAAACGTTTTCGCTGAGGCAGCCTGCTATTTTAACTTCCTTATGCGGACTTGACCTGTTTTATTAAACCGTAGTTTCACGGTGATTCGTATCGGAGGTCTTCATCACACTAAGTGCAACGCCGTATCGCGTGAGCTACCGAGTAAAGTTACTGAATTGGAAAACTCAAGCATATGAACCTGTATATGTGATGACAACGTTCAAAAGTATCAGTTTTCAAATCGTGCAGGATGTTAAAATTGTTTTGAATTCATAACATAACATTCTGCAAGTAATTGTGTGAAAATTAGCCTTTATTAATCAAAATTGTACCTGCAAATCCTACTTCGTGTGAAAAGGAATAAAAGTTGTCGGAGTTTTACTGCCTCTAGTGTTCATTTCAACTGGAAACTGCAGTGAATCGTATATATAGGCACGTTTTTTTTTTTTTTTGTTTTGCAAAAATGTATGTAGAGATACGTATTTCCAATGAGCCTAGGTTGGAACTAAAGCTGCTGCGGAGTCTGGTGTATCTTTGATAAGAATAGAATAAAGATTCTTGTTTGATACTGACATCAACGTAAACGGCTTTGATTTGTGTCGATTATATGAAGAAAAACAGTTATTATTGAGATAATCTCTATTTTTCATTCCATCACGTTAGTTACTGCCAAAGATCAAAGAAAAAAAAAAGAAGTTCATTTGACTGTGATGATAATTCCAAACAGCACTGTCTTTCCCCAAAATACACATTATATTCATAACATTTTGTTGTTCCAAAGTATGGTCCATGTAAATCCAATGCAAATTTATGAGTTGAACACTTTGTTCATTAGTTAAAATAAATAAATCACTGAATTTATATATTTTCACTTTGAGTGAAAAAAAAAAAAAAAATGTAATCATATATTTTTTATTATGTGGAAACTAAATGTTGAAATACGTTGTGGAAACTGAAAATGTTGTCAGGTAACAGCTGCGCTGTTATTTTTCTAGCCTCTCTGATTTGCATCTATCATGCCTTGTACAAGGTCACAACATGTCATAATAGATTTGCTTACACATATACTGTGCAGATTCTAGGATACTTTACTGTTATAAATTAGATTATACATTAACCTCTCTGACATGCTGAAAATAATGTTTCTTTCATTTCTGTCCACCTTTCCTCCAAAGAGCTTATGTATCAAGCTGCCTTTAACTCTCACATTTGTAATTGTTTAATGTTGTGTAATGTTGACTTTGTGAGACAAAACTGACTCAAATATATTAATCTGGTCGCAGTCAAAAATTGAACATTTGTAAGTTTTAAGTTTTTCTTGCTGTGCTCACTGAGAGTTTTAAACCTACTTGCTATGTGCGAATTCCAGCCTTATCACTCCAGCATAATTTTTCTCACTGCTTGACAGGCTCTCCCAACATAAATTATGACCAGTGTAAACAGTCATCACTGTGGGTCTTACAAAAATATGCTTACATCTTCTCAGACACAGGCATGCACATCACAAGCCTTTCATCAGTACCCTCTTACTCTCTGGGAAGAACCCAGACATTGACATTGACCATAGACATTGAGGGGGACAAATCCCCCCCCCCCCCCCCCCCCCCAATAATTAAAAGTGGCCAAACAGGAGTTCAAAATAGACACCCACCCACACACACACACACACGCGCGCGCGCAAACGCACACACATATACAGGTGCATCTCAATAAATTAGAATGTCGTGGAAAAGTTCATTTATTTCAGTATTTCAACTCAAATTGTGAAACTTGTGTATTAAATAAATTCAATGCACACAGACTGAAGTAGTTTAAGTCTTTTGTTCTTTTAATTGTGATGATTTTGGCTCACATTTAACAAAAACCCACCAATTCACTATCTCAACAAATTAGAATATGGTGACATGCCAATCAGCTAATCAACTCAAAACACCTGCAAAGGTTTCCTGAGCCTTCATAATGGTCTCTCAGTTTGGTTCACTAGGCTACACAATCATGGGGAAGACTGCTGATCTGACAGTTGTCCAGAAGACAATCATTGACACCCTTCCCAAGGAGGGTAAGCCACAAACATTCATTGCCAAAGAAGCTGGCTGTTCATAGAGTGCTGTATCCAAGCATGTTAAAAGAAAGTTGAGTGGAAGGAAAAAGTGTGGAAGAAAAAGATGCACAACCAGCCGAGAGAACCGCAGCCTTATGAGGATTGTCAAGCAAAATCAATTCAAGAATTTGGGTGAACTTCACAAGGAATGGACTGAGGCTGGGGTCAAGGCATCAAGAGCCACCACACACAGACGTGTCAAGGAATTTGGCTACAGTTGTCGTATTCCTCTTGTTAAGCCACTCCTGAACCACAGACAACGTCATAGGCATCTTACCTGGGCTAAGGAGAAGAAGAACTGGACTGTTGCCCAGTGGTCCAAAGTCCTCTTTTCAGATGAGAACAAGTTTTGTATTTCATTTGGAAACCAAGGTCCCAGAGTCTGGAGGAAGGGTGGAGAAGCTCATAGCCCAAGTTGCTTGAAGTCCAGTGTTAAGTTTCCACAGTCTGTGATGATTTGGGGTGCAATGTCATCTGCTGGTGTTGGTCCATTGTGTATTTTGAAAACCAAAGTCACTGCACCTGTTTACCAAGAAATTTTGGAGCACTTCATGTTTCCTTCTGCTGACCAGCTTTTTAAAGATGCTGATTTCATTTTCCAGCAGGATTTGGCACCTGCCCACACTGCCAAAAGCACCAAAAGTTGGTTAAATGACCATGGTGTTGGTGTGCTTGACTGGCCAGCAAACTCACCAGACCTGAACCCCATAGAGAATTTATGGGGTATTGTCAAGAGGAAAATGAGAAACAAGAGACCAAAAAATGTAGATGAGCTGAAGGCCACTGTCAAAGAAACCTGGGCTTCCATACCACCTCAGCAGTGCCACAAACTGATCAGCTCCATGCCACGCCGAATTGAGGCAGTAATTAAAGCAAAAGGAGCCCCTACCAAGTAATGAGTACATATACAGTAAATGAACATACTTTCCAGAAGGCCAACAATTCACTAAAAATGTTTTTTTTATTGGTCTTATGAAGTATTCTAATTTGTTGAGATAGTGAATTGGTGGGTTTTTGTTAAATGTGAGCCAAAATCATCACAATTAAAAGAACCAAAGAATTAAACTACTTCAGTCTGTGTGCATTGAATTTATTTAATACACGAGTTTCACAATTTGAGTTGAATTACTGAAATAAATGAACTTTTCCACGACATTCTAATTTATTGAGATGCACCTGTACATATATACACAGAAATGAACTGGCAACAGTTAGTTGTTTGTTTGGATAGTTTTGATCTTATTTTAGCCTATGTTCCTGATATCTGTTGCATGTAAAGCAATGTATAAAATAATTACAATTTGTATATATATAGTTAAAATTGTTTATAATTATAAAATTTTTATTCCTCTTTTTTACATACTGTTTGATACTGATTGTTTTTGCTGTTGTTAGTTTATTATGTGTTTCATCATAATTGCTGTTCCCTTCTGAAGTTTTAACATTTATTGAATTACATTGAATAAAATATCAATTAATTGCTAAATGTTTGTATAAAGTGTTTTAATTAACAAATACTGAGTAACAAAAATACTTTCTATGTGTTCCTTTTCTAACAAGATTTTAATGTTTGACTGTAATCAATGTAAAACCTGATACTTATCTAACCAAAAATATCTAAACCTTGACAAAAAGTAGTCTTTTAGAATGTCTAGATATAGATCTAAATGCAAAACCTAAAAAAAAAATGAAGAAATTATATCTAAAAAGCAACGGGAATCCAAAAGCCTCTGTATATATCTATATAGGGTGCTAATACAAGAGGTTACGCAACATTGGACAAGTTTTTATTTTTTAATGCCTCCAGATGGCCCAATTCTCACTTCAAAAAATGGATTTTAAATGCCTTCACTCTATTTTAATGTAAAATATTGCATTTATTAAAAAGTAGTAAATAAATAAAGAAATATATATATATATATATATATATATATATATATATATATATATATATATATATATATATATATATATATATATATAAAATAGCTAATTAAAATTGTAGAGATATTGCATAGTGTCATAAAATTCTCTCAAAATCATAAATAATAATCAAAAAATATTATTGAACAAAAATATATTACAATGATTTTCCTGAAAAAACAAAAAGTTACATTTCGAGGCTTCGGTCACTTTTGACAGCGAAGAAGGCAAGTGTGACTCCTAAACGAAGAGGGCCAGAGGGTTAAAATATAGTTTTTTTCTTTGACGCGCTGAATTTTCAGCATCATTACTCCAGTCTTCAGTGTCACATGATCCTTCAGAAATCATTCTAATATGCTGATTTATTATGAGTGTTGAAACTGTTGTGCTGCTTAATATTTTTTTTTTTGGAACCTGTGATACTTCTTTTTTTGATTATTTTATGAATAAAAGGATAAAAAGAATAGCATTTACTCAAAATAGTAATCTTTTTAAACAATATACGTCTTTACTAATATTACTTCACTATCCATTTAACACATCCTTGCTGAATAAAAATATTAATTTCTTTTTTTCTTTTTTCTTTTTTTTCTTTTTTAAAAAAGAAGAAAGAAACAATTTACTGACCCCAAACTTCTGACTAGTAGTTTCGCTGCGTCACAGAAATAAATGATATTTTAACCCTCTGGCCCTCTTCGTTTAGGAGTCACACTTGCTTTCTTCGCGGTCAAAAGTGACCGAAGACTCGAAATGTAACTTTTTGTTTTTTCAGGAAAATCATTGTAATATATTTTTGTTCAATAATATTTTTTGATTATTATTTATGATTTTGAGAGAATTTTATGATACTATGCAATATCTCTACAATTTTAATTAGTTATTTTCTCCATTAGAATTAATATTTATTTATTTATTGTAGTGTAGGCCTATATTGTGACACAGATTTTAAATTTTGAATAAACACTGTTCTTTTTAACTTTTTATTTATCAGTGAATCCTGAAAAAAGTATCACAGGTCCCAAAAAAAAAAAAAAAATGAAGCAGCACAACTGTTTCCAATACTGATTAAAAATTAGCATATTAAAATGATTTCTGAAGGAAGACTGGAGTAATAATGCTGAAAATTCAGATTTGTTTTACATGAATCAATTATATTTTAAAGTATATTAAAATATAAATCTGTTATTTTAAATTGCAATAATATTTCACAAAATGACGATTTTTTTCTGTATTTTTGATCAAATAAATTCAGCCTTGATGAAAAAAAAAACTTCTTTAAAAAACATTTAAAAACTTACTGATCCCCAAAATTTTGAAAGGCAGTGTGTGTATATATACGTGTATATAAGTTGGTCCCCCCCAATGTTCAAGACATGGTTACAGCCTTGGTGTACAATATAATGAACATTTAAAATCAATTGTGAAGATTTTATACAGTTGTAACTGGTATTCCAGAGATACGGTCAAGCAAGTGTGTGTTTATGAATGTGTCTGTGTTTGCTGTGATCTACCATAAATAAACTGTGTTCCTTCTCGGGTCAGTGAGCGCTGGAGTTTTTTCTTCTCAGTTCTGTTGAGGAAGACAAAGACAAATGGCTTGCCTCGCTTCATTTTTCTTTCTCTCCATGCTAATGCTAAAAAAGATTGGTGTTCTGAAATAGTCTATAAATAGTCCATTATTGTAAGATTTCAATTAGAGCAGACCATGATTGAATGTTACATTCTGAGTCATTTTACTGCCTAAATAGGTAAATGGAAAACTAAAAAATAAGGCCAATTCTCATTCCCCGTAATTTCTCTTCTAACATTTCCATCACACATCTACCACGTAGTGGACAAACAGTTAATGTATAGGACTAAATTGTACTCAGGGTAAAACCCTTAAAACATCCCAATATAGCATGTGTTGTCAAACTTTGCAAATGATGATTGAATAATATTTTTAAACCTCACATTAACGATTGTCATATGTGTAAGATAAGGCGTCCATGAGTTTTTGGTTAGTAGCTCTTATTTCTTTTAACTGATTAACCCAGTCAGCAAATTTCCTTTGGCGCGAATCTGGCCCATATCAACAGCTAAAGTGTGGCCCAGATTAGTTCGTGTTCGCCGGCCCAAAACTGGTCCATATCTTTTTAGCCAGAACTGAACCAAAACAGTGCCATAACCCAACCCAGAGTGAGCCAAATAATTAAAACAGATTTGGCTGATATATGGACCTTATATGGTATTCTTATGTGGCTGAGTTCTGTAAAGGGCTGACTGCCCTTATGTGGCCCACATGTGGCTGATACACCAAAAGCCATTATTCAACCATATTTACACCACACCTATCTGTTTAATTTAAAATACCCATTACACAGTAAATCTTAAACACATCTTAAACACAAAAATGGATTCACGCTCATTTTTTAAAAATGTTTGGTATTTTAATAACAGAATTACAATACAGAACATAACATAACAGAAGTGCACTATTTTGTAAATGTCAGATGAGTGAATAAATGTGCAAAAATTGATACTTTTAGTAAGTCTCGCCAGTCTTTCTCACTCACAGTCTGTCAGGAAAAAGAAGAGAAAAAAGAACATTAGTATATCATAATTAGTATCATACAATAGATATTATTTGAAGACAAGCACATGAATGACTGTGTCACGAATCCTGTCCATGCACTTCCGTTCATTTACCATCAGAGGTCACTCGCTCACCACATTGACTCTTGCACTACACAAACTGTTGCACATCACCTCAAACTACAATTCCCATCATCCATTGCACTGACAACACACACAGCTGATTGCACTGATCACACAGCTGATTGCACTGATTACACGCCTTACTTAAACTATGGACTTCCTCTCAGTCACTGCCGAGTATTGATCTCCACATAGCTCTCTTCAAGCGCTAGCTGCCTTACCGTGCCATTCCGTGTTTCTGTTCAGTTCCTGTATTGTCCTGCGTTTATCACTCCCCTAGTGTTAGCTGCTTTAAGGAACGTTTGTTGTTTTCTAGTCTGTGTTCCCAGTATTTACCCCTGTCTCACTGTTTGGACTCTGTTTATTCCCTTGCCTGGATTATTGCTGTGTACCTGGATTTACTCTCTCTGCCTTGCCCTGTTGGATACTGTTTGCCGATCATGGACCCACGCTTGTTCTAGGATTACTCTGTGTCTTGCCTGTGTTATACCTGTTTGCCATTGCCTGAACCTTGCTTGTCTTCTGACCATGCCTTTAAATAAAAGCCTGCAAATGGATCCGCACGTCTCACATCTCATCAGCCCCATTACAGACTGTAAATCAGCACTGCACACATTCTTTTCTACCACCCAAGACATGAGTGCTGCTGTGAAGTCCCTTTTTAAATTTTAATTTTCTAAATTAAAAAAAAAAATAGCTACTTTAATAACAGGCTATTTTTAGACATAATAATAATATACATAATATTAATGAAAACATTAGGGGTGTAATGGTACCTCAGTTTTGAAGTCACAGTTTCAAACATTTTTGGGACAGCAGGGGGAGAAAACATACAATTGTTTATTTTATTTTATTATTATTTTTTGTTTTGTTTTGTTTTTTTAATAAACGGTGGTTTATTGAACAATTTGTGTCTCTGCCTTTAAATAAACTCAATTACAATTACAATTTTCTTAAGGATAAAAAACATCTATCTCAGCTAATGCTATACAATAGGCAGCCCTATTAGAGCACATTACCAAAATATTAAAGGTTGTAATTAACAACAGAGCCCAATCTATTAAATTCAAATATTTTAGATACAATGACTAACACTACAAAAAATAAAAATAAAAAAAAAATAAATAAAAAATACTATGCAAACATATAGTTTGCACATTGCAATTTTCTAGCAACACACTGTGGACACTGAATGACTTGCCTGAGGTAAAGGTATTGCTGTTTTATTGGCATTTTTACGCGGTTGCAAAACTGATTGAGATAAAGTGACATGAGCGTGTTTATTTCGCGTTATAACCGGTTGTAACTAAAAGAGAATTAAAGGGAAGGAATGATCGCGTTCACGCGCTCTCCGCGCTTGGTCTGTCAAGCCACATCAAAGAGCGTCAAAACGGCATTTATGGATTGAATTTCCTGATAAAATAGACATAATTTTAAAGATGAAACTTTGTTTCTTATCGAAAAGAACAAAACACAAACCTAGCGATTACAGGATGTAATGTATAGCCTAATAATAATGTATATAGTGAGGATTTATTCACGGATATGAACTTAAACGGATTAAGTTCCGCACGTGCAGTGGTTAAAATGGCACTGTTTGTTCGGTACAATTTTCTGTACGAATAAGTGTACCATTACACCCCTAGAAAACATTTAAAACACCAAAACTGCACTTACCTGAATAACATGTGTCTGGGCAAAGTCTGTGGTTGTAAATAAGGAGCTTTTTCATCATCTTCTTCTTTTTTAAGGGCGGTTGAAAGAGGAAGCAGAGCGGGAAATTTCAGTAATCCACCAATAGGAATAAGAGAAGACACAAAGCAACCAATAGCACTGTTGAATGGGTTGAGACGTGGACTGCCACTAACCTGCCACACATGACTATAGCAGTTTATATGTGTTTTTCCAAATAAAAGCCAAATGTTAACCAAGTTAACACATTCCTTGGTGTGCCATAGCCAAGCCATATATGGCTTTCATTTGTGTGCTGTCATCTGGACCGTATACCTCAAAACATGTTGTCAGCCAAAAGAAAATTTCCTCCAATTCTAAAGCTATGGCAAAACATATATGGAGAAAGTTTGGCCCATATGTGCTCAGCCATGCCATACCTAGGCCAAATGTGACAGCTATCAGCCACATTTGGCCCAACCGTTCTTGCTATCTGGGAAAGTTTGGAAAATTTTTGTAACCTTTCAGTCTCTGATAGTTTACCTCCTTCTCTTTCAGCATTGTTCATTGGTTTGGAATACTTTGGCGTATTGATTTGTCAGTACTTAATATGATTTTTCCTTACAAAAAATAATGGATATGGAAAAGAATTGTACCTATTATGGACGCCAGGTGGCGATATATATTAAAAAATAGCCACAATGTAAGTCACGACTGAAATGATATGAGAAATACAATGTTTGAGAAAACATTGTAGCCAGACGATTTACTAAACTGCCTTTTCCGGTAAAGTTTTTTTTTTTTTTTTTTTTAAGGATTTAATGTGAGGTGTGGAAATATTACCAGATAGCAAGAACGTTTGGGCCAAATGTGGCTGATAGCTGTCATATTTGGCCTAGGTATGGCATGGCTGAGCACATATGGGCCAAACTTTCCCCATATATGTTTTGCCATAGCTTTAGAATTGGAGGGGATTTTCTTTTGGATGACAACATGTTTTGAGGTATATGGTCCAGATGACAGCACACAAATGAGAGCCATATATGGCTTGGCTATGGCACACCAAGGAATGTGTTAACTTGGTTAACATTTGGCTTTTATTTGGAAAAACACATATAAACTGCTATAGTCATGTGGCAGGTTAGTGAAAGCATTGTTCATTGGTTTCGAATACTTTGGCGTATTGATTTGTCAGTACTTAATATGACTTTTCCTTACAAAAAGTTTCCGTTCATATCCGTGAATAAATCCTCACTATACATTATTACTAGGCTATACATTACATCCTGTAATTGCAAGGTTTGTGTTTTGTTGTTTTCGATAAGAAACAAAGTCTCATCTTTAAAATTTTATCAGGAAATTTAATCCATAAATGCCGTTTTGACGCTCTTTGATGTGGCGTGAACGCGATCATTCCTTCCCTTTAATTCTCTGTCGTGAGATAGCGTTACTTTATCTCAATCAGTTTTGCAACCGCGGAAAAATCCCAATAAAAAAGCAATACCTTTACCTCAGGCAAGTCATTCAGTGTCCACAGCTTGTTGCTAGAAATTGCAATGTGCAAACTACATGTTTGCATACAATTTTTTTTTTTTTTTTTTGTAGTGTTGGTCATTGTATCTAAAATATTTGAATGTAATAGATTGGGCTCTGTTGTTAATTGCAGCCTTTAATATTTTAGTAATGTGCTCTAATAGGGCTCCCTATTGTATAGCATTAGCTGAGATAGATTTTTTATCCTTAAGAAAAAATTTTATCCTTAATGAACCACAGTTTATTAAAAAACAAAAACAAAACAAAAAACATTGTATGTTTTCTCCTCCTGCTGTACCAAAAATGTTTGAAACTGTGACTTCAAAACTGAGGTACCATTACACCCCTAATGTTTTCATTAATTTTATGTATATTATTATTATCATGTCTGAAAATAGCCTGTTATTAAAGTAGCTAAACATTTTTAATTTATAAAATTAAAATTTAAAAAAGGGACTTCACAGCAGCACTCATGTCTTGGGTGGTAGAAAAGAATGTGTGCAGTGCTGATTTACAGTCTTTTATGTGCTTGTCTTCAAATAATATCTAATGTATGATACTAATTTTGATATACTAATGTTCTTTTTTTCTCTTCTTTTTCCTGACAGACTGTGAGTGAGAAAGACTGGCGAGACTTACTAAAAGTATAAATTTTTGCACATTTATTCACTCATCTGACATTTACACTTCTGTTATGTTATGTTCTGTATTGTAATTCTGTTATTAAAATACTATAAACATTTTTAAAAAATGAGTGTGAATCCATTTTTGTGTTTAAGATGTGTTTAAGATTTACTGTGTAATGGATATTTTAAATTAAAAAGATAGGTGTGGTGTAAATATGGTTGAATAATGGCTTTTGGTGTATCAGCCACATGTGGGCCACATAAGGGCCGTCAGCCGTTTACAGAACTCAGCCACATAAGAATACCATATAAGGTCCATATATCAGCCATGTCTGTTTTTATTATTTGGCTCACTCTGGGTTGGGTTATGGCACTGTTTTGGTTCAGTTCTGGCTAAAAAGTTATGGACCAGTTTTGGGGCGGCGAACACGAACTAATCTGGGCCACACTTTAGCTGTTGATATGGGCCAGATCCGTGCCAAAGGAAATTTGCTGACTGGGTATAGCAGCCTATTTAAATTATTTCAGTGAGGTGTGAAATTGCGTGTCTAAAATTTACATTTTTTTCCTTACGTCTTACAGGACAAATCTGCACAATTTCGTTGACGCACTCTAGTTTCTGCACGAAAGCCTCCCATCTTCCACGAAAATTAGAGAACACTAGTATAACCTGTGCACAGACTGCTGAGGGGAGTTATGTGGAAAGCCATTTAATCCTTTAAACTAACTACTACCTGTTTTACTAGAACTTATTTTACTAGAGCTAAGTTACTAGAACTTATTTTTATTACTTCAGGATAATTTTCAATATCACTAGTAGGCAGCCCACTATAATTATTTCAAACCTATCAACTACCACACTGGCCAGCAAGGGTACACTGGGAATACTTTAAATAAAACATGCTTTCACTACTCCCACTGCAGAAAATGAGTGATGGGCGTGTCTGTGGGGGAAGGGGGCGGAGTCTTTCTGCCAGGAATATAGCCGTTTTCCTGGTAACCGCAGTAAACAAAGCAGCGTAGCACCTGACTTTGATTTTATCAATTAAACCATAGCCTTTTGAAGTGTTACCTATATCTCAATTTAAATGTATAGGTTTTTTTTTTCTTTTTTTTTACCGAAGCACCACCGTAGTCTTCTCCACCTATTTCTACCAGTGAACCGTTTCTGTCACTACAACTTCCCGAACAGGCAAACACACACACACAAACTAAATCGTATGTCTGATGAAAAAATATACTTAAAACATGTTCATATTTTAGAAATTTTAGATTTATTTTATCCACCCGCAAATAATTTAGCCTACCCGACCCCCAGATTATCCACAGCGCCCGCACCGCCATCCGCGCATCACTACTGCGCAGATATCAAAAGCATCACTGGGTTGTAAAGTTGCCAAGTTGAGGGGACAAATGGGTTGAAATTTGCATGTGTTGATTATTTGAGAAGGATGCGTTTCATACCAGATCTGGCAACCTGACAACCTTGGAATATATTGACGTGATTATTCATATAATGAGGTTTGGGCCTTACAAATTACGGGAGTTTTACCGGAGGTGAATGTTGCAAACATATAAAATCCGCCCAGTGGGATTTTTTTATAGCAAGATTAAAAATACGGGAGAAATATGGAAAAATATTTAAACGGAATGATAGCGGGATAGAATGGTAAAATACGGGAGAATCCGGGGAATAACGGGAGGGTTGACAGGTATGTTTCATATTTAAGTAATAATTGACCCTATATTTATTAGTGAAAGATAGTCAGGACTATTTAACTGTTTTAAAAAATAAGTATTTAAGCAAATAAGTACTAACAAAAATGTATACTAGCTAGTTTAAAGAATAGTTCGCTTGCCATAAGAGGGGTTTGTTTTTCAGTTTTCACATGAAATTGCAAGTAGGTATAACTGCAGACCGGAGATCTTCAAAATGGGGCGTGAACTCCAAAAGTGGGCAGAACCTCGAAAATGGGGCGGGGTCTCTTCGCGCAAAGACTTTCACCATTGGCTCCGGCTTCAGCCAATTGTAATTGACTTACATTTAAAAATAAAACTTTTTAAATTAAACATCTTTTCTAGTTGATCTAAAATAAAATATATGCTATATAATATGCTATATAATCAATATTCTCCGTGAGAGCAGAGGCCAAAGCTCGTGACCAGTGGTGTTCGGACCGGAGTTTGAACCTCTGCTTCATGATATAAACGGGAATCACCGGCTAGCTCTCCAGCGAGCCGTCCCAGAGCAGCGCAGGGGAAAGATTTTACTCTATCGCTTTGTTTTAAGCAACGGGGGCGTCCCGGGGCTCAAGATTCGCAGGGCAGGAGGGGGTAGTGACGCTGGGTGTAACTAAAAAGGTGCCATTGTCCGGTGAGGTCCGGTTGGGGAGTTACGAACGGCCCGTCTCATGGCCGTGGGAACTAGGGGTGCTGAGGGTGCTGCAGCAGCACCCCCTGCCGCAGGGCCGGGTCTAAGATTTTCCTTGTGCCCCTCGATCATCCCCAAGATACTTAATTTTTGTTATAGTTTTGATTAATTACATATTAAACTGACCAGAAATATAGTGCAGTTGTATTTCTCTTGCGCGCCTCGTGGCGCGCTTCCCTACAGCTCCCCCTCACTGACAGAATTTCATGTGAAATGTTCACGCAATATTACCGTAATTTTAGATTCCGACTTATAAAAACCATTCACGTCCTCATCCTTTTTATGAGCCGTTTTCCGAAGCTTTCTCACTTCTCAAGACGGCAATGACAATCACATAAGCACAGCTCTTCGCGCTCTAGTCTCAAACCACTAGCCTAATGTAATCTATTACCTACGCACCTCTTAACGTTTTAGGCAAGTGCCATATTATGTTATAAAATATTTTAATTAGACTGAATTTGTATTTAACCTGAGCACGTTTAGTAAAAAGACATTTTAAGTTTAATTATAACGCCGCATGTCCACAATTATTCAAACAACGAACAAATTATACAAAAAGCAAAGAACATTTAGCCTACATTATTAAAGAATATCACTGAATTCAGTCTAGCGTGAGTGTAAGCACTCTAAATAAAAACTCCAGTTGTAATAAATGAAGCTGTCTGCAGTGTATGATGAATGAAACTTATTTACATCGTATGTATCTACACTTTTGTTTTTCTGATGAGAGAATTCGCCAGAGCGCACTGACCAAAACTTTGCCATATCAGCAATGTTAATATTTAGTAAAATCCCCTTAAATAATAGAAATATTAAAGAAAAAAATTCTTGAAATCGCAAAAACACAAATATATATTGGTTCGCATATAACTCTGTCTTCATTAATTTGTATGTTCATCTATAAGAGTTTAATATGTTTAATATTAGGATTTTGTCTAAAATCCCCAACTGTGGCCCCTCCCCGCAACATCAAGCCCCGCCCCCAGCACCCCCCAGATTAAATATGTTCCCAAGGCCCGTCTCGGCGATCTCATATCGCATAATCTTATTAACTGCTTATCTCCTGAACTGCAACTTTCTTTTCAGCGCCAATCCCGCCGTGCAGCCAGTTTCACTGATTAAGGTTAGGGTCAGATGTGGTGTAGGTTTAGGGGTTAGCATTTTTTGTAGCATAGTGTAGGAAATTAAATTAACACTGTGATTGACACAACCAATAAACTCTTTAGAATCAGCTGTGGGGCGGAGTTTGCGCTTAAATTGACTGGAAGAAAAAATTGTCTGTCTGACTGTCAGTCAATGGGAGGAAGCCACGCCCTATTTTGGAGCGCCCACCCCGTTTTGGAGTTCCCGCCCCCATTTGGAGATCTCCAGGCTGCACTTATACCCTTCTGAAATGCGGGCGGAGTTTCTCCAGTGTGAGGAGCAGCTGCTGCAGGGCCACTGCTGGCTTCCATTCATTACCATATATTCGCTTGTGTGCATCACCGCGTGAGTAGACGCGTTCATCTTATGCCTATAAAGAGATTTCTGATCACATTCACTCATCGCTAATGTGGACGAGCGCCAAGAGAGACTGAACGCCGAGCCTCAGGAGGGATTTTCATCAGTCTGTGGTGGGAATGTTGATGTGATCTGTTACTGCGGAGACTCTCCGCTCATAGAGGAGTGTTTACCGAGCGCGAGCTCTGCAATGATCGCTTCATCACATCCAGTCTGAATCTGGTCGAATCGCTGGTGCCGAGGGGACTGCATTGGTTTTACCCCTGCTAACGAGGAGAGCAAAATGGGGAACAGTTTCTCCAACATATCTGCGTTTCAGTCCCTCCATATAGTGATGCTTGGCTTGGACTCCGCAGGGAAAACCACGGTCCTTTACAGACTGAAATTCAACGAGTTTGTCAACACTGTGCCTACAATAGGATTCAACACGGAAAAAATCAAGCTGAGTAACGGCACGGCCAAAGGAATAAGCTGTCATTTTTGGGACGTCGGTGGGCAGGAGAAACTCCGGCCCTTGTGGAAATCTTACAGTAGGTGCACGGATGGCATTATTTATGTGGTGGACTCTGTAGACGTGGATCGACTGGAGGAGGCCAAAACGGAGCTGCATAAAGTCACCAAATTCGCTGAAAACCAAGGAACGCCGCTGTTGGTCATAGCTAATAAACAGGACCTGCCAAAATCTCTGTCTGTGGCGGATATAGAGAAACAGCTGGCGCTCCAGGAGCTCACGCCTGCCACTACATACCACATCCAACCGGCCTGTGCCATCATCGGAGACGGGCTTCACGAAGGCATGGACAAACTCTACGAAATGATAGTCAAACGACGAAAAAGCCTCAAACAGAAGAAAAAGCGATAACTCTCTACAAAGCCTGCACCTGCCTTTTTTCATTGCTGATGGCCTGAGTCATTGGGTTTGCCATTTCAACGTTGCACTGTTGACATTCATCTGAATGGTTGTTTGCTGTCGATTTATGTTGCATGTGATCGTGATGGCGCAGGTGAACCAACGTAAAATAAAAAATGGAAATGATTTGTTTAATATAAAAGGGCTGGTCCCGATTAAGCTGCCATTAATTTGCATAGCCTGGTCATCCGTTTGAAGGAGTTTTCTACTGAAGCACTGTGAAAAACGCTGTAACATTTCATGGAATGCTTGATATCTTATTTTGACTCTTATGGAACATAGAGTGAACTTCTAAGAACATTATCAAGAACTGTAGCTTCAAAATCCCAGAATGAAGCTGGGGTTTGAGGATCTTGTCATTGACAAAATTACTGTAACTTCAGTGGGCCTGAGTGAGTATGAGGCCTCGTGAAGATGTCTAGATTTACAGGAACTCTGAAGAACACAAGTGATGGACTATAGGCATTGCCTGTGACACGGTCCACCTCTAAGCACTTTTTTTTCTTACCAAGATAGTAGTGTACAACACTGTAGATCAGAAATTAGACTGTCAGTGTATTACAAAGTCGAGATGAATCCTGAAGTATTTTTCAATTAAAATGTGTGTTAAAGCAAACACCTTATCTCATGTTCTTTATCAGGGTGATATGAGGGTAAAAGGTATTTGAGGTGAGTGCAGCTGGATAAATCTTTATGGATACATCTCTCGTCTCAGACTTTTTACGTTTTCAGAAGAAATGATAACTTTGTCTTCTGTACTAACGTGTTATAGATTGATTGGAAATTTTGCAAGTATGAACTAATCATTTGGGCTCTGTTAAAGGGGAGGTAGTTTTGAGTCTACCAAGCTTTCTGTAAATATTGAAAGAAGCTATAAAGAAACAGAATGATCACTTTTTAGTTGAACTAGATTGTTGGGTGTTTTACCTTCAGCACACTTGAATTGAACAAACTGTATCCTGCAGTTTTACCTACATTCATTTTGTGATTTTCTACCAAATTTACTAATTTTTGTACAAAAAGTGTGTGTGTTTGGAGAGCCATGCCCTCTTTGTTATATTAGCTTAAGAGAATAAGCCCCCTTTCCAGACATGCTGACAATGGTGTCTTTCTATCCCATATAACTCTAGGGTTTCATCCCAAGAGGAAAGAGATGGTCTGTCTGTACAAAACCCCTATTTTAAAATACTCGGCTGGTCATTTACAACCACAATTATCCTGATAGGTTGTGGTCTTACCTGAAATTTGGTACTTGACTAAATTTTAAGTTTCCAGGAAATAATTATATAGGCTAATATTATGAATGTTTGTTTTTTGAATGTGGTCTTCATTCATTGAACCCATACATCAAACCAAAGTCACACTAAATAAACATAAGTTTAATAACTTTTTGTGGTTACAGACTGTGGAAAAAAATCTGTTAAGATAATTTATTCCTAATTAGAGGGGGTAGTTGGAAAGAGTTATTTGTCTTGACTTGATAGGAGAGATGATAAGAGCGTCACTATATATGAAACATTGATGAAGATCAGGTTTCACATGGGGCTTTTGTAGAGACAGAATGGCTATTCCCTGAGTACCTCCAAACAGACAGCAGAAGATGATGCCATAATGAGGTCATCAAGGCAATCTTTACATTAGTCTTGTCTAATAAAGTTTAACCTAACATTCCTAACATCTAACGTTCAGTACTGTGGTATATGTTCTTCGGGAATTAAGAGTATCTAGTATATGACATATTTAACAGAATTCATGATGTGGGCATAAGGAATATTCACTCAAAAATGTGTAATATTTTAAATGCAATGGTATACATGCAAGTCAGTTAGGATTAAACACACCTTCAGAAAGATGGAAAGAGGTCAGCACTTTTGAGGTCATCAAAAACGGATCTCTCGCAACCTTCTGTCGGAAACTGTTTCAGCCAAGATGTATTTTTAACAGATTCTGTCTTGGTCACACATGATTAAACTGAGGACTTTCCTATAACAAAGATAGAAATGGTGACAAAATTAAGCAACTGCTGAGACAGAAGGAAAAGCTAAAAATATTGCAACAAAGCATTTTAATGTTTCCACATTGCAGTCCTACAAGCTGTCACACACTCTCACATTGCTATTCTGCATATATGTTGTAACTACAACAACATATATGTTGTTCTAGATATGATTTAAAGCAAAGAAATAATATGAATGTCAAAATATGTCCAAATCAGTAGAAACCTAAAGATTATTTAAAAACATTTGAGATTTTGTGAATGTGTATGTTTTTCAGAGTGTGTTCCTCCACCTGTGGAACATGATGATGGTCTGTTTTCTCAGCTCCAGCTTCTGTTGAATCTTATTGTTTTGAAGGTTGACTTTATACATACATATAGGTTAGTATGTGCATAAAAATGCATAAAGCTATTAAGCAGCCCATCTTAGCTCAGTGTGAGAAGCAAATGTAGCCCTTCTGTCAATCAAATGCAAACCTTTGGCCCTATATATGTAAATTGTGCTCAGACTGGAGGTGCCTGAAAGAAAGAAAAGTGTGAGATGTGAGTGAGAAATCTACGGAGGGGAAAGCTGTTTACATTTCCCTGGACAGGGGGATGGGGACAGACACACATAATGGGTGAGTGTCTGTGCCGGGGGCAGGGGTTTGTGGGTGGATATCTCCAGGTTCCTTGAGGGAATAGCGCAACAGAAAGAAGAAACCTTCAGTAAATTGCTGCAAATCAATGCCTGTGTCCTCCCTCTCACGGGAGAGAGAAGTACAGAATGAGAGCCCCAACCAGAGCCATGCCTATCAGGCCTGTTTCACTACAAATCCAAGTATTAAGAAGCATTATTGGCATTTAGCTTTTACATGCCCAATACATTAATAAACTTGCATGCATGTGTAAAATCACTCCATCTAACAGTATTTTAATGACATGTTTTATTATGGTTTTAACTAAATGTCAGTACAGTGTCAGCAAAGCTGCAGAAAACAGTATCAAAAAGTCTGAACAAGCATTAACAATCCAGATTTCAAACCACTTATTTTGTCCATTACCTTCTCAAGCTCTGCGGATGGGAGTCTCTCATTGGACTCAGGGTCAGGTCACCCTCTTTTCCCAGCATGCTTGGCTGCACATGCAGACTTTGCTTGGGGCAGTTGTGTCTGATTCTGTGTTGATGTTGTACAGTGCTTATTTATCATCCAATAGTTTAAGATTATCAGATTATCTGAAGTGAAAAAACTTGAGTAAACTCTGCACTTACTCCTAAAGGTGATGCTTTTGCAATGCCTTTAGATCACATATAACATCTAACATTTAAGCCATCACTAACTTGCAAAAGTTTGGGGAAAGTAATACTTTTTTTTTTTTTAATTAATACTTAGCAAGGATACATTCAATTGATCAAAGGTGTCAAGACATGTATAATGGTCCAAAGATCTGTGTTTCAAATAATTAATTTGGACTTTTTATCGATTCAAGAAACCTGAAAAAAAAAAAAAAAAAAAAAATATATATATATATATATATATATATATAAGCTAATATTATATATATATTATAGTTTCAACAGAAATATTCAACAGAACAACTGTTTTCAACATTGATAATAAGAAGAAGGTTTCTTGAGCAGTAATCAGCATATTAAAATGATTTCTGAAGGAAATCATGTGACACTGAATGGCTGCTGTAAATTCAGATTTTATGTTAAAAAAGAAACATTTTAATCTTTCAGTATCTTAAATTGTAATAATATTTACTGGAGTTATCACTGAGTTTACTGTATTTTCAATGTATGAAATGCAGCATTGACAAGGAGTTCTTTCAGGGCCTTCAGTTGATTAACGTGTTGCTCTCTTGCTGTCTGTAGGCAGCACAGAGAGAGAGTTCTGGAACACTCCTCCCCACCCCCACACCACAAAATACAGCATAATTAATCTATGAGAAACAAAGTGTGTAAACAATCTAAATCACATTGCACCAGCAGTCATGTAGAGACAAATTAATTAGGTCTTTAATCTAATGACAAAGGGAACCTGTCAGACTCAGAATAAACAAACAGGCGTTTGACATCAGCAGACCACTGCAACCCATGAGCTGTACTGAACTGCTGGAGATCCACACGGCCCTCAGGAAAACAGAGCAATGAAGAAACCTTCTATGATACATGACTTTATTCTTTATTCAGTAGCTCGATATGAAATATTAGCTTACGTTCATGCTTCAGGCATAAAAGGCATTTGAAAAGCTTCCTTCTCTCATGTCTTGACTTTGTACCATCGAAACAGAAACCACAAATGGATGTTTGATAAGTGTGAAACAGCAGCTACACCCAACAGACTTTTTGTTCTGGGTCACATCCCACACCCACCTCTTCTAATGTTTAATGTTTTTAGGTCATTATAAAATAATTTAATAGTTTGTGCTTAAGATGAGGCTGAACTATAACTTTAGGACACCATAGAATATGGTTAAGCTGAATTTATATGTTAACATGGAATACAAAACACTTGTGGAAAAAAGAGATATTTTAGCCCTAAGCTAAATCAACATCACTTTTGGCATTATATTAATTACTGCAAAATTATTTTTGTCCCTCCTTTTCTTTAAAAAAAAAAAAAAAGAAAAAATCTGGGTTACTCAGTGGATGTGAATGGGGCCAATCTGTAAACATTAAAATACTCTCTTTTTAACCACAAGATATAAACAATAAACAATAATCACCTTAAAAATGATGAGCCTATCTTTACAGCTAAAATGTACAGTTTTAACAGAAGGATTAAGTAGTTTTGTAAAATTATAAGCTTCACAATTACTTCCATTGTAAGTGCCTTCCATTGAACTTAACGTACTGAACGTGTATTGAATATTCATTTAAGAGAAGCTGTGTATTAGTTTTAGCAGATAATATTGCAGAGCATCATCTTAAATCTTATCTCATGAACTGATCATTGATAGATAAGACTTTGTGTCTTGTTTTGTACTGCTACTTTTCTTAGACATTTCGATGCCACCTCCACTTTGAAAATGAAAATGATTTTCGCCTTCAATTCTAGGCAGGCCAAGCTGGGGAACTCCTTTCAGATGGAAATGGAGCGACTTTCTGTTGCCCTGCTCTCTATTGTTCCCTCTCTCTCTTTCTCTGTCCCACCCTATCTGACTCTCTTCTATTCTTGTTCCTCATGTGCCCCTGTTCTACTGAATCAAACTCAGCATCACAATGTTTTTGCTTTGCAGAGCACTGTGAGTTCATTTTTGTAGCACATTTGCTGGATATTTCCTACACTGGCACTAAAATAGCATTTCCCACACAGTATTTTTAAACTCTAGGTGGTACAAATGCATAGATATGCCCCTAAATCTTCCTGAAATGATTTTGCCATTGTTTAACAAGAACTTCCTTTTACCTCTTTCATTCTATAAACTCATTACACAGTGAAAGTGGAAAGCAACCAATTTAAATGTCACTTAAACCATTTAAATTTTACTTTCAAAATAACTGTTTTCTGTTGTTCTATGTTCTTTTGTTTCAAATGGAATTTATTCTTGTGACAGCAAAGCTGAATTTTCAGCAGCCATTACTCCAGTGTTCAGTGTCACATGATCTTTCAGGAATCATTTCTTTTGAACAGTAGTGTATATTTAAATTGCTTGCTTAAAAAAGCGCTAAATATTATATAGTTACAAAGCATTCATAATCTTGTGTAGTGCTGCTAATTCATTTTCTGTCTGTTTGATGACAATTTTAGTGCAAAAGAAACTGCAGAATTGGGAAACTTCCCCATGATGACGCATGTCCAATGACGTGTTGCAACCAAACTCTGCACAGGTTTGTGTTTGTAATTTGGAAACTGACTTGACCTGACATATACCATCTGACTTGATGTGAGTACATTAGAAAGTTATTTTAGAGGTTATGTCTCAAGAAGTGTGGTTATTGTACCCAAAAATTCTCTCAACCAAAAGTATATTGCAATATTTCAACTATACTACACAATAAAGTTTCCAAAAGGGAGTTTTCGTAGTGAAATTTAGAAGAATCATTTTTGAGTCCCCAAAGAACCTTTCAGTAAACTGTTCTTAAAGGAACTACTTTTTTCTTAGTGTGAAGAACATTTTACCTTTTAAAGAACCTTTAGTGAAATGAAACCATAGATGCCAAGAAAGAAACATTATTTAAGTTATTCTGGCTCAGACAGTCAAAAGTCCTATTGTGAGATACATGCCATTTCACAAACACCATTGTGTTAGATTTCTCACCAAAACCACCGTTATAGGAGGGGTGATGCAAACCTGTCTGTTAAATTCCCATGACGTGTACAATATTCTTTCAGATATTTAAAAAACCACAGAAAACCTGTCTTTCTTCTCTAGTACATTCCTGTTGCTGTGAAGTGTTTAATACTGTAAGCAGACCAGTATAACGTGTTACGTGACATAATGCATATAATGATCATCATGACTTCCTCTCATTAACAAGCTCCTCTGGTTGTCTTGCCTTGAGCTCACCGCAGTCATTCAGAGCCAAATGCCTAATGTTAGTGCTCAGTGCCCATTTTCAGCTTCTTCTTGGAACTATAAAGTCTGGATTTCAGTTGAGGAGGGGGATGGTCAGAGATCTGCACAAAAATGCCACTTACTTGGGGGTTGAAAGCCAAGCAGCACTATTTGCTCGGCGAAGACTTTTTGTGAAAAGTGTCACAGGTCAAAGGTTAAAGTTCTACGAGTCTACGCATGGTTGAGTAAACAAACTGGCCTGGAGCGCATAAGTCACACTAATGCATGAGAGAAAGACAGAGCCATGACATGACATCCTGCATGGAAAAATATAATCATTCGTTAAGCTCAATAAGCCTCTGTTTTGAAGAAATACAAAAACGAAAGACAGAGACAAATTAGAAAGAGCCAGTCAAAGAGCCAGTCAGGATTTTCATTTACATTTATTGTGTAATAAGTGGTTTAAAGGTTTAAAATGAATTCTATTTTATTTTAAGACAGATTAATAGTATATTTTTCTTGGTCTGATTTTGTGACAGAAATGTCATGCATGGCTGCATTATATGGAACTATATACATTTTCAGAGTTCAATAATAGCATGCAGTAATTCACAGAAGACTGCTGTTTATTTAAAGGTAAAGGACAGAATTATGGGCTCTCTATTGCCATCTGTGGCTGAAACATAAAAATTCAGGTTACTGCAAAAGGCTATTGATTTTTTATTTTATTTTTTATTTTTCTGACTAGCTAAACTAAGAGAGCGATATTAAGATGAAAGTATTATAAGACATATATACAAAACAATATGTTGTATGGCAGAAGCCAGGTATACTTTTTTTAAACTCTGTTAAACGTTTGTTAAACTTAATGGACTTAAACAGAGGTGAGGTGATATGACAGAAGGTGAATGACAGAGGCTGAAATTTTGAGCAAAGTCAAGCTCAACTGATGAAAAAAAAATAAATAAATCATTTAGTTCCAGTCATTTTTGACCAGGAACAGCACAAGTAGAACAAGGTGAAGAACAAACCCAAAAAAGAACAAAAATTATCCAATTTTCAGGGAAGTGTTCAGGGAACATGAATTCTTCTCTGGATCAAAATGACCAGAACAACATATGAGGGTCAAATACATCTCCATATTTCATTTCTATCAATTATTGGACCTTACCATACCATATCATAGATGGGATCAGAGAGTGACTATTTATTAGAAAATGATAAGACAGAATTTAACAATGGAGAGAAAAAGAAAACATTATAGTCATTGCTTGTTCTCCTTCAAAAGTGTTGACTCCATGTTACGCTTAGTGTGTGGGCTGAACTGCTGAGCACAGCATTCTTCTGAGAAGAGCTTGGTTAAACACTATATCCACATCCCACAGAGCTGTCACTCTTTTCAAAATCAAAAGATTTCAAAACCTGTTTTTTGATAAATAGATTGATGTTTTTTTCTTAAAATGGGAACAGAGGTCAATAAAATACTAGTACCTGTAGATTTTCAATTATTGCATTTGTTTTACAACCATGGTCCATAATGTTGTCTTTTTTTTTTCTTCTTCTTCTTCTTCTTTTATTAATCAGTCGCCTAATTTATAAGCACTTCTGGTTAAAAAACTTAAGCTTGACTCTGTAAACTCGATGTATGGTGACCAGTTCTAGACTGGCATGAAGCCATAAAGCGTCATGTCTCTACAAACTCAGTTATAAATGCATGATTAATGGCTGCGCTGGTCTGCCTCATTATCTCCATCTAAACTCTTCCACATGACCTCACAGCGTGGTGCAAATTGAGTGAAAAGCAGTGCAAGTGCGCAAGACAAGGCACTTTGATACAGAAGTCTTTGATTGTTTTAAAGGGGAGGGGAGATGTTTTAAGTAATAAAGAAGATCTGGGATTTCTTCATCCACAGTATAAAATATTTAAAATCACACAGGCTAAGAACCCTAGAACACAAAGTATGTGTGGAGATTGTATCCTTCACATAAGTCTCATCTCTTTCTTTTAAAAACCACCCTAAAATAAATGATCCACTCATTTCGGCTACAGGACGTGCTAACGTTTCTCAATATGAGTGTCTCTGAAGGTGTGAAGTCAGCACTCACACCTTTAAAAGCTGCTCCTGGCTCACTATTCCTTGCATTTCCGCATCTACAGGACAAAAAAAGTATGTTTTTTTGGTAACTGGCACAAAATTAGCAAGGAAGCTAAGCTGAAACATTGTATGTTATATCCACATGCTACTGTTAATAAGTTTGGCATTGGTGAGACTGACAATTTTGTAAAATTAAGTCTCATATGCTCACCAAGGCTGCACTTATTCAACAAAACAGTAATATGACTGTTTTCTATTTCATATTAAATGTAATTTATTTCTTTGAAAAGCTGAATTTTCAGCAGCCATTACTCCAGTCTTCAGTGTGACATGATCTAATCATTCTAATATGATGATTTTTATTTTACTAATATGCTTTTCCTATTATTATCAATGTTTTAAAAAAGGTGCTTCTTAATATTCTTGTGGAAACAGACACATTTTTTCAAAAGAACATCTTTTTTTATAACAGTATAAAAGTCTTTAATGTTACATGATCATTTCAACTCATCCTTGTGGAATAAAAATAATTTCTTTCAAAAATGTTAAATGGTAATATATATAAATGACTTTTCTAAAATCAGTTTTCGAATAAGTGGCCCATGCAGCAGGTGATTGATCCATGAGTGGCATGCATTCATATTGACCAACCTGATTCCCATCAGCTGAAATGTAAGAGAGAGGCAGAAGGATCTCGTAATGACATACAGCTTTGTTTATGATCAGACCCACTTTCACAAGAGTGAGAGGGAATCAAGAGGTTGACATGGCAACCGGTCCATCTGGTCACACTCCAGCTGTCTTGAGAGAATCGTAGGGTTTCAGTGGGGGAAACTATTCACAAGAACGCCTTGAATGTGAAACTCTGTACTTCCTCTAAAGCCACAGATACTTAGTCCAACGTTCAACAAAATAAATTTAGACAAGACAAGCATTTTGCAAAAACATAATCTATTTCATTGTCATATTTTTCTGTATTATAAAATAAATACATGTGGTTGGACAGATTTAGAAATGAACATTTCCTTTGTCTTTCAGCTGACGGAAAGTCTTCTTTGGACATCTTTGTGTGATGTCAACATTAAATTCTATTTGATTCCTCACTATGATTTTCAGAACTGTTTTGTATAATATGACACCACATGCTTCTGTTTACACTCCTTTCCTCATCTCCTCACCACAAAAAGTTACAATATGATCTTCTGCCATTCTTCTAGTGACTGTTATGTCAGGAAGGGTCTTCTGTGGTTAACATCTGTCATGCCATCTTGCTTCCATGAGCACAGATTACATCTTCACAGGGATCTATTGATTCTCTTGTGGTTTTCTCTGTTTTTGTTGGTCACGGTCGACAGTTGTTTCTTCTGCTCAATGCTGGACAGATAGCAGTTGTTTCTTTGTACAAAGATTAACAATGTAATCATTCTGTATCAAAGATTATGTTTCAGACCAATAAAGACACAATCATATCCTCTCAGAAAAAATGTACAAAAGCTGTCACTGGGGCAGTCCTTTAAAAGGTACTAATATGTATGATTTAGGTTATAATATGTAGGCCTACTATAGGCGCTATTATGTAAACTGTAGGTATACAGATTCTAAAATCAAGTAAATGATCGTGTAACGACATTTTCTATAAAATCCCCTCTTCAGTTAAAAAGTACAATCTGCAAACACGTTTTTTAAACGTTGTATCTTTGACATTAAATGAACAATCTATTTGTTTGGCTCAAAAATATCTGGATGTGATTTCTACAGGCTTTTCCAAGCATTTTTTGTCTCTCCCCCTCAAGACAATGTTTTTGCGCTGAGCATCATTTGTTATCTTTAGCTGTGACAGAATTGTGTGTGGGAATGTGATTCATTTGGCATCTTAAATGCCATTAGTCAAATGCTGACCATCCATCCACACTTTTTGATGACTGAAATTTATTTAGCAAATTCTGTGAAAAATAGTGATAGCGCTAGGCTGCTAGCATTGCTAAATCAATGGCATGAGTCAGTGGTTCATTACTGGTGCAAGAACTGTGACTAATCTGTGTGCTTTAAAGATTTATACATTATGCAATTGATTAAAAATGTACAATTGGTTAACACCAAATGTGTTGATACAGATAATATATAAAAATTCCAATGAAAACAATATTGGTTGATGAATATTATGGTGAATGAATTGATGAATTAACATGCTGACATTTACTAAAAAATAATATTTCCATTTCACAGAATGTAAACAACTTGGTTGGACATATTAGTGAGTCAAGCTAAATAGAACGTTTAAATTCAGTCAAAGGGCTGAAATGTATTTCTCCAGCATCAAACAAATAAAGATCTAATGCTGCTGACTACTGAAGCCCTAAATTCAAGTTACCTTTAGCTACTGGCCCTCACGGGCAAACATTCCTCATGGAGGAAAGGACCGAGTCATTCATGGTTTCCTCTAAAGCAGGTAGAATGGCCTTTCTTTGCACAACTACAAAAACAACAAGAGCAAAAAGTAGATGGAGAGAGAGAGAGCGACTCCTTGTACGAAGGTTGATTCATGGCTGAGACACTATTAGTCAGTAACAGAAGAACAACTTCACCCTGATGAAAGCTGGGAGGTGGAAGGGGTGTAAGCTAGTGATGAGGAAGCTGATTCTGCCAGGTAATGCCACAGGAACTCAAACTCATCTTTGTGACCTCTTATAAAGTCTTAGAACAACTAGCTTGCATGAGCAATGCAATTAAAGGACTTAAAGAGTAATGTAATATTTCTGTCCTTATTATATTGATAGGGAGAACTTGTAATAATGACTAAGCTTGGAAAAGTCAGGAAACATTCATCCTAAACTAAAATCTACACCATTATCCCTGAAAGAACACCTTAGACATTGGAGAAACAGTCTCTTGCTACATTAGATTAAATGATGGGTGGTTTTGGAAATTACAACAAAGAGTTCTTTGTTCTTCTCTTTGTTCTTCTCTTTTTTCAACCACTCCCTCTCAGGAAGCAATTCCCACACACGGACAGTCTCACTGAGACTACAGCTCTGGTCTTTGTGGGACCGGAGGGTCAGAGGTGGTCATGAGGGGTCCCCAGCTGGAGAATGTAAATCCAGACAAGCTTTGACTGCCTGTCTTCTGGGCTTCTGGGTTAATTAGCTTTTCTTTATTTTGGATTGCACTGGGCTACACGTTTTCACTCAAATGGTGTTAAATGTAGTTTAAAATACAGATTAAATACAGAGCACGTTACATACGTTGACCATGTGAAATGTAAATATGGTTTGTAGAATATCTTCACGTCAATGAAATGAAACTGTGAGAGCACTCAGACATGTCTTAGCTTGCTCCTGTAGTGTTTGTGTTCTGAGTCAAACATTATCCAGTCTGAACAAGCGCTCTGGGTGTTTCTCAATAACAGGGTGTAGCAATAATAAGAGCTTGACTTTCATGAACACATGTGTTGTTTACATTTGACAAACAAACCTGAAAGGAACATACAGTTGGCATTTCATTTATATCAGAAAACAGTAACTAAGTGCATGATGTATGTTATCATGCCTGTATGATTTCTGAAAATTTTGCCCTTTTATTATTAAATAGCTAGCTAACCTTTACAGATATTTTAAACATAATTTACCACTATTTAGGGAAATGAGATAATAGCTAGCTAGCTAACATTAACATGTTAATGTATATCTGATGGTTACCAAAGATAGACAAAAAATTAAGATTTTTATTCACAAAGAATTTACAGATTGAGAGTAAACCGAACAATTACGTGCAAATCAAATATTCGTTGGATTTGTGACAACACATTTATTTGACGTAAAGTACAAAAAGTGTTTCTAAACTATTTTTTATGCCATTTGTAATGTTGACATAGAAAGTATATGCTAAAGTTAAACAAAAAAAGACACCTGCAAAATTTTATAGAGAGCATTTCCATTAAATCTGAAAACATATTTTATATATATATATATATATATATATATATATATATATAAAATATGTTTTCAGATTTGCATAATAGATATGGATTTGTAAATCACATGTTTATGAGAATGGTTTATGAGATCATGTTGCAGCAGGAGATCCAACCATAATCACATCAACCCTGCAGCTGCTCTTTTACTGTAAACCGTTCTAAAGCAAAGGCTGAATGACAATGCCTGATTTACCTCAACCTGCTGACTGTCCAAAAATAGCAAGTATATTTACAGATAAGTATAAGTGATAAACCTGATAAGCCCAAAATGGCATGTTAAAGCCAACACAGTTTTGAAGGTCATGGAAAAGATTAAAAAAAAGGAGACATACTAAGTGATATATCCACACAAGCTGTTCTACAAATCCCCAGTAGAACAGATAAACTATTTTTGACCTCTTTGTATTTTTCCATTCCAGTTCTTGTTAGCTTGCACACAAACTCACAGTTACATAAATTCTAATGACTGAACTGAACAGAATGCATGTTTCAGTTCTGGTAGGGTTTTACCAACTGGTTTGTCTTGAATAAATATGAATGAGTTTGGACAGCTAATCCTTTATAGTCAATTATTTTCTCTGTTCGTTGCACCATTGACGCAGTTATTTCAATGGCATGTCGTAACACAAAAGTGTATTTATTGCGTATAATCTAGGCACAAATCCAGACCTACCACGCCTGTTCTGTGTTCATTCATTATGTTTAAGGAATTCTGTCTGTTGAGGTCAGACTGGAATCTTTGGGTGTTTGCCATACATTTAATTACTTGGATCTCTGTGTCCTCCCTCCAATTTATTTTGTTTGTAAACAGTGCTTCGGAAACCAAGAGATACATTCTAAGTGGCCATTCACACAGAAAGCGTTATTGTATTCCATTATGCTGTTTTTCCAGTGGTTTTCTAGGTAAACATGCGTTAGACGGACTGTCGCTTGTCTCACGGTTTTTGCAATGTCTCGCACATGACAATGAGCTCTAAAAACACAGAACACGCGTCTCCAATTTTTAAACTTGGAAATACTTTCTCTGAATGGTCCCTAATTCTGGAAATGAAGGACACTGGTGGAACATTTACTCAGTGATAAAGTTACACATTAACATCCCTAGAAGTGTGTAAGACCAGGTCTGTAGTCCTATTCCTGGTGCATATTTTAGATACAAATCTACCATTTTATGGCACTGGTGCATTTGCTAATTTGGTAAATCAAAGTTATTTCATTTGACCATGCTGGAATTTGAATCTAAAACATGGAAACATGGAACAACATTGTAAGTAGTAATTGACCCATCGCAAAAACCCACCTCCCCTTTGTGCCGACAGAGCAGGCTACTTTTGGTATGAAACAAAGTCTCAGCTTTCAAATTTTGTCATTTTTAAAGAAATTCAAACAGTAAATACCGTTTTGTGGCTCTTTAATGTGTCTGTAGTGCCTCTGATCATTTCTTCTTTACTAGTTACAGCATGAAATAAACATGAATGAACATCAGAAGTTATCTTGAAAGCGGAAAGACATCAGTACACACCATTTTTCAAGTTCAAGTCCATCAACGTTATAACTCTATTGTCTGGTTTGTTTGTCGGACAAAAATGGCAGATTCGGCATTATGATTGGTCAGATCGCCTGTCAATCAAACTCCCTGTGAAGGGTCAATTAAGCATTATCACTTGACAAAAGCAACTACATTATCAGATATGCTGATAGTCAGAATGATCACAAGTCTGATATTGCTTTTATACAGTAGTTCAATAATGAAGTTAATATTGAGCAACATACATTTTAGACACAGTATTGATAGTTACTTTTGTTTCGCTAGTGAAAATAGTTCCAAACTAAGCATAGAATCTCTGCTTCTCTGACAAACAGACAGAAGTGATGTTTTGTTCCTGAATAAATCAGTGTCCTTGAATGAATTGATTAGGTGAATCATTCAATGTATTACTTGTTTCAATGACTCACTCATTAAATTTTCTTTTGGAAAAAAAAATGTTTCACCATTGTTAAAAGCTATGTTTAATGAACATGTGAAGTATGAATGTAATCTGGAAGTGTTATCACTGTCATGTGACCTACAGCATCAGTTAACCCACTCCTGTTCTCATGGGACCTCAGAATCTCATCAAAGGTAGTAGGTCATCTGCGTAATTTTTGGCACTTGTTTTAGCAATGACATATTATTCACATGTGTTGTTTTTTTTTTGTTTTTTTTTGGAGGTATGTATTGTATATTCAGATGCCATCTGAATGTTTGTTTTTTCATTCTTTTATTTTACATTAAAGCTGAGCAGAAATCTCCCAAACATTTCTCAAAATACTTCAGCAGAAAAGATTTAAATATCTGCCAGTTAAAATTATTTTCTTTTCAACATCACTTGTGTCTTCCCTCGTATTCAGCTTCATTTTTCTAACAGCAAGGCTGAACAGATTCAGAATTCTGACAGTTCTCAAAATATACTGGCACTTCAGCAGAAAAGCTTTTTTTCTGCCTGTTAAATAATTTCTCAGGTTTGTATATGTGAATGTTCCTTGTGGTAAATTGAGTCCATCTGCCAACACTGCAGACGTCTCCATCCACCACTCACTGGCATTTATTAGATGCCTGTTTTCCCCCTCCCCCTCCATATGGCAAGCGTATGGCTGTTGTCATGGCAACAGCTGCTCCCCCCTCCTGTCTCCCATTGGCTGATACAGACATTCCATAAGCAGCAAATCCTGAGCTCTCAATCCGTCAGTGTCAGTGTGTACTGATGGGTGTTCATTTGTGTACATTGTTCATGTGACTGGACCACTATATTTATTAATATGTATAAATGTGGTACAGCACAACACCAGTTTCCATTAGCATGACCCTCCAGGCCTTTGAATCGATACAGTGCTGTCTTCTGTCTGGACTCTAACCCCATAATACCTGATTTTCATCAAGGAAACTGCATCGTTTGATTGTTTGGTGGACGACTTGACCTACTTCTGACAAAGCGCACAACAACAGGGCAAGTGGCTGCAAAGATTCTTAAGCACTTACTAAAGCAAGAGCTGATATCACTATGCTAAAAAAAGAAACATGAATGCTGAATATCAATTTACAGTCATCTGCAAAACAAAAAAAGCTGTGAAGCCCTTAAATATTATTCATTAATTGTATACTGATTGTAATCACATCATCATGATATGGCATCAAATCAGCAGTGTTTTGTTTATGTTGCTGCCAGTTGTCTTGAACTTTATACTTACATCTAGTGGTCCGGATGCAGTGTCATGTGAAAGTTTTCAAGTTCAGTTTTCAAAGCCATTGCAGAAATACCTTTGTACAGTCATGATTAGCTCATTTAAAATGTTCATAAATGTCCAAAGAGGTGACCATGTAAGTGAATTTTTCCTAAGGTAGATTTCTGTAACCACATGCTGTATATGTTTCATCATATAAAACAGATCATGAATTTATTAGCCAACAATTAATAAAACAAGTCTAATCTAAGTCTTAATTTCAACTTTAAATGTAGCTTAATAATTACAAATAGTTTATTGTATTGCTTTATTCATTTTATTAAGTAATATAGGTACACATTGTCGGGTTTTTAATTAAGGGCTTGTTTGTGGTGAATTAAAAATATAAAAAGCTAATTAAAAAACATGAGATGTGTTTGGTAGCCACAGCAACGGTATATCATCTGAGTACTTAGAATATAAGTGCTGGGTTTATTTATCCCTTTACTATAGATTACTAGCAAATTCTAACCAAAATGGTTCAAAGAGATGAACTTCAGCAGAAAAACTAACAAAAAATCCTTTAAAAAGCCAACCCCCCTGAAAGTCATGGAATAATTCACACACTGGAATAAAGTAATCATAAAAGACCCTGCATTTAGAAGTTAATACTCTGTTGCTCTGTGGCCATGGAAGCCAAGGCAAGGTCAGGGGAGATGAAGATCTGCAGCTGTGAGCTGTAGCTCATATGATCTTGTGCTGTGGTATGCTCACATCACCTCTGGAATGCTGCTCCATTCAGCGAACAAAGCTTCACCCCTGCTTTAAGGTTCATCCACCTCAGAGGGGAGGAGAGTTTCGAACATGTTCTGAGTTACTGGAGCAGCCTGACCAGCCTGGGAACATGCTGGAATGAGAAATGTGAACCACCTTCTTATTAGTCAGATCCAAAAGCATGTACTGTACAGAACAAGAGACTTTGTCACCCAGTACGCCTCTTTCTTTCTGCTTCGCATTGATTCATGGCTTTTGAATTCTATATACATATATTCTATTCTATATATTTTTACAAAATTTAAGAACGAATACTTGATTCTTAGCTTTAAACAGCAACATTGTTTCTAAAGTAAGCATCCTTGACATGTTAGAGTGATGGAATCTGGATAAGTCAAAGTCCATTTTGCATATAGACTCAGAATCCAAAAACAACACTGAACAGCTGTAACTGTCATTTCAAACATGTCAGTCTGGGATTTACACTTGAGGCGGGTCTTGCAGGGGAGGAATGGATCAGGAGATTCCAGCCATTCCCTCTGGCTTCGGGGCAACATTTAAAAGCTTGACTCCCCTCTGAGCCCCACTTCCAATTGCCCAAGAGAATTGGGCTGTTGTGGTCTGTCTGTCACCATAGCTCCAAGCTTGAGTTTGACTCTGCGCCTGCATCCAGTGTGTGTTCTGTTCATTCAGCACAGTCTGACTCCAGTGTCTCGCAGTCAGAGTTTCTCGCAGAAGTGCTGTCAGCTGAAAAGGCAGATGGTAGTTTTCACAAGTGCTGTTTATTAGATAAGGCTGAAATTACACTGAATAGAAAATGACATACTTAAGTGACTGACATACACAACAACTCTGTTAGATGTAATGTTAACAATGTTATGTAGTAACACTACTTTAACTTTAGATTGTCAAGGTTTTGGTAAACATCCCTGCTTCATCTGACTCTGAGATTATCTTTAACCATCAGGTACCAAAACACCATGATATTGCCATTGTTTTCCTGCAGAGGTGACTCGTGAGAAACACGACAGGGGAAGTCGTGGCCTGACGGTTAGGGAGTCGGGCTTGTAACCTGAAGGTTGCCGGTTCGATTCTCGCACCGGCAGGAATTAAAGGTGGGGCTTGTGAGCAAACAGCACTGTCTCTGCCTTCGATACCATGACTGAGGTGCCCTTGAGCAAGGCACCGAACCCCCAATTGCTCCCCGGGCGCTGGAGCAATGGCTGCCCACTGCTCCGGGTGTGTGTTCACTGTGTGTGTGTGCGTTTGTTCACTACTCACTGCTGTGTGTGTGCACTTGGATGGGTTAAATGCAGAGCACCAATTTCGAGTATGGGTCACCATACTTGACAATACGTCACGACTTAAATCTTATGTTTTTTTCCCCCCTGCCTCCTACTGGTTGTATGAAGTATTACACATATTCACTTTATGCCAACACGTATCTAAAAAAACTTTAAAAATATAAAATCACCACAAAAAGCACTTAATTACAAACCCGTCAACTTGTAATTGTATTACTTAATAAAATGAATAAAACAGTACAATAACTTATTTGTAATTAATAATCTGTAATACATTTAAAACTGTATAGTTTTTGTTTAGATGAAAGAAGACAGAAGAAAGAAAGAAGTTTACAAATCTGTAGGATACGGTTGTTTGTCTCAATTCGGTAAGAAAAACGAATAAGATTGTCGGTTGTTCTGTTGTGTCCTGTTGAATTTTCGGTGTATTAACTACCTGTTAACAGCTGGCCATCTAGTGGCCATAAATGAAAAAATGCAGAGCAACAGAAATAAATCAAGATTAAAGTCATATAAAGCGCTGATTCTGTTGTTGTAATAGAACAGGGGCAAGTTGTCACACATTTTACTTAAGTGAATTTCTCCCAAGGTAGATTTAGTTTCTGTAACTACATGCTGTAGCCTAAACATGTTTATGCTTCTTCATGTCTAACAGATTAAATTACTCACTGAGGTTTCTGAGATATTCATTAACATTTAGACTGTACTGTCACTGTTACAGTATACTGAGTAATGGTGCAACACATGACAAAAGGCCCCATAAAAATAGCAAGCCTACTAAATATTAAGTAGCACACTTTTGTGCACATTCCAAAACTATGGACAATTAGACATAATCAAGCAGCGTTTTCTTAGGAGATTTTATTTTTGTACAACCTTTAGGTCAAGCCATATTTCACATTCTACAGAAATATAGATCAGTATTACTACTGAAATAAATGTACATTCAGAACCTCTCATCTATGTGCCAGACATTAGAAATGTGTGTGCATTTGTTTGTGCATGCGTGTGCTTGTCTGTGTCACTTTGTGTTTGTGCAGCATTTTGTGAGTATGTGGTGGTTTTTCATGCAAAGCGTAGCAGTGAGTATTGCTTAAGACTAAACTACAGCATTAAGTAGGCTACAGACTTCAGGCCTGAGCCAATTAAAACAGGGTCCAGCTGTCAGTTTGTCTTTGGAATATAGACTGATTTGTACAATCGTCACGACCTAAAATAAGCAAATGTAACAATTGTGTGACCCTGATGATCTTTATAGTAATGGATAAGCAACTACAGCCACTGAAGTCTGTGAACAGACAGCGCTGTTCTCCTACGTGTCAGCTAGTGGTACATTACAGCCTAACACATGCTTAGATTTACAAAACTAGCACAATATGCCTGATGAAAATAAATGAATAAAGCAACTGACTCATCTATCTGACAGTTGTGACCTGACATCTGAATATTATAAGCACTCAATACCAAATTTTGTAAACATAATACAGCATTAATTCGGCACATTGAAATACCAGTTACCATGGGCAGTCTACACACACATATACAGTCTAGTCAGTACACTTTATATAGGATTATGGAACACTGAATTTGAAAAAATATTCAAGTTATAAGACATTGATACGTATATGGAATGACGCTATTGCATTATGGCACAAACACGCCAATGGCAACACTTGAGTACAAATCAATAATAAATAAAACAACAACTTTGCCATGATGATTAAAAGAACATAAATAGGAAATGTTCTGCTTTAAATTTTCCCTCTTCAGATGAGATCACATCGAGCAGTAGACAAAAGGCTTTGGGAGTCTGTGCTGCAGTTATTGGTCGACTCGTGATTGTCTGGTAACATCGGTGAGTACATCAGTAGGTGAGCTGTGAACCGATCACAGTCTTTTACATTCAGTTACATTTACGTCCCAATTATATGAGACAAAAACCACAAAAGCAAAATTAAGTTGTGTTTGAAATTGAGGAAAATATGATTGCTGATGTTCAATATTGAATTATGTAAAAAGATGAACCAGGAACCCTTTTTGTGACACTGTGCTTGTTAGACATTAAAAACATCTTCCACTGAATCTTATTTGCCTAAACATATCAAATAATTTATATGTAACAGCAATGAGAGTTAATGTAATGTAATTTCTGTGCTTAGTAAGGGAGTCATGTAAAATGTGTGAATGGATAATTAATGTTAATTCAGATTAATGTGCATTTTTATATTTGCTGATGTGTTTTACATTAATAAAATAAATGGATTTTAATATAAACTACAGTTCACAAGGTTGGGGTCGGTAAGATTTTTTAAAAGTTTTTGAAAGAAGTCTTTTGTACTCAACAAGGCTGAATTTATTTGATTAAAGATACAGTAAAACACCAATAATGTGAACTATTACCATTTTAAAGAACTGTTTTCTATTTAAAAAATGTAATTTATTGTTGTGATGGCAAAGCTGAATTTTCAGCAGTCCAGCAGTCCAGTCTTCAGTGTCACATGATCGTTCAGAAATGATTTGCTGCTTGAGAAACATTTGTTATTATAGTGTTGAAAACAATTGCTCTGCTAATATTTTTGTGAAAACTGATTATTTTTTTCAGGATCCCTTGATGAATAGAAAGAAATAGCATTTATTTGAAATAAAAATATTTTGTAACATTATGAAAGTTTTACTGTTACTTTTAAATCAATTTACTGCATCCTTGTGGAATTAAAGTATTGTTTTTCCAGAAAAAATAAATAAATAAATAAATCTTAGTGACCCCAAAACTTTTGAACAGCAGTCTAGATTTGTAGGTCAGAAATGACAAACATTTGGATTTATGCTTCAGTCTCTGTGGAGAAACAAACGAAAGGTGAAAAACTCATTATACTATAGATTAGTTTTGTTAAACAGTGCAGTAGGAAACTAAAATGTGCTTTGTTTTTCCAATGATTTGCTCTCAATTGTGAAATAAGCTGCCCTGCCTCACAAACCCTTCATAATACACCAATCATTCATTCTGTCTGCTGGAACCCAAATCAATCATTTCTACATCAGACGATACTTCAGGCCATTCTAATCTCATTCTGTCTTGGCACGAAAGGAATATCTGATAAATTCAATAGCAAATGGCAAACAGACACAGCAATGCATGCCACAGAAATCACTGGTTAAACATAGCAGATCATCGCACAGCAAAGGTCAGATTAATCAATTGCTTCAAAAAACACAACAGTGCTGCTAAAAACATGAACAAAGATATTTTGCAATGAATTGCACAGTATGCAGTACAAGCGAAAAAGTCAAAGTAGTAAAAGACAGGAGTACATAGATTTAGGAATATTATTTCTTTTTTCCCTGGTGGTGCTAGAAATGTTTCAACGGTCAGGAAGTTCAAGCTGCTATAACCTTTCAAAAACCATTACATGCCTCATTTTGAAGGGGTTTGTGCTGGTTAGTCATTTTGTCTATTGACTCATTAGGACTCAATGTCTATGACAGATCACTGATGCATTATTGGCCTTTCCTATTAATATTGAAGCTATTTTTCAATATTGATTTTCATATAATTATCTTACTGACCCTGAACTGTGGTCTTTAATCTATAGTATAGTTGTGCCTAATTCAGGACATTTCTGTGTGCTTTCTTCACTGAAATGAGTATCACCTCTACACTGGAAACAATGCTGGTCTCTAGCTCTGAGAGGTTATATACAATATTATACACTGAAATATAAACATACCATATAATTAAATCATTTTGGGGGGACAACAGGTTGGACGATGTGATGTAACAGAAAGATGATCTCTAAAACTGACCTAAAATGAATTGTAGTCATGTGGTTTCAAATATACATCCACATGATTTTTCATTAAACAAACAGTATAATATAGTAAAAATCTGAGAAAATTTGAGAAACAAAATAAAATGTGGCATAATAGAATTTCATGGATGTGACCAATAAATGCTGATCTCTGTTTAAAACCAGTGACTCCATCCAGGAATATATCTTGAGTGCCAGAAGTGACACTGATCCACTGACCAGCTCATTCTTCTTCCTCCTTCCTTCTCGTAAATGTTGTGCTGAGTGAATGAGGACATCAGGAGCTGGTCGGAGAGGTGATTCTACAATACATGATGCTGAATTGGCTGCCAGCAGACTTTATTCCTGGATGTATTTGGGTATCGTGTGAGTTGAGAGAGCAGCAGGAGCTGAGACGGATAACTGGATCCATATGATGCCTTTTTTGTTCTTCTGAACCAGCGTTACTCAAAGCGCTCATAGTTTCGAGTTTGTCTTACTCGTGGTACCATGTCGATCAACAGCCTGCAGGAGAAATGAAGAATTAAAAGATTCACATTAGAGATATTATAGTGTGAATGACAGAAACGATCAGTATGTTCTCAGTGAATACACTTACTTGACCCCATAAGCTAGAATGATGAGTCCAATCAGGACCCCAATGGTTCCGTCCAGGTACCAGACGTTGGGATGATGTCTAAACACCTCAGCACTGATGAGGATGGAAAATCCCATGATGCCTCCAACCATAGAATTAAAGCCTTCAGAAAAAAAATATATGAATAAAGAGCATTTACATTGTATGTGTTAGTGTGAATTTCATCTTCGTGATACCTTCATTTGAGGTATATAAACAGCAGTGTTGTTACTGTTAACTAATTCTTTTCATTAATTGAAATAAAGCTGAAAAATTAGATGAAAAACTTAAAAAATTAACTTGAATGAAAATTAGAAATGTTGCCTGAAATAAGCTTATGTATTAAAATGACTAAAACTGAAACAAAACTTAATAAAAGCTAAATATATATATAAATATAAATATATATATATATATATAAAACGCATAAAATGGCAAAATAACATAATAAAATGAAAAATGAAAGCTGAAAATATAATATCTAATATCTATATAATATTATAATAATATCTATATATTATTATAATAATATAAATATTATTATTTTTTGAATCACTGGGAAACTTTTCTCTCTGTTTTTTTTTTTTTTAAATCTTCACACAGTTCTCCCAACCAACTTTCAGCTTGGCACAGCAGTTCATTTCACATTCAAAATGCACTAAAACTACCAAGACACTTCATACATCTCTAATGAAGTCTGTAACACCAGTAAATTGAAACTGAAAGACTAACACCTGTGTAAGTGTTCAGCTTCATCTAATTGTTTTGATAGGATTTAATTTTTTATAGCTTTAGAATATATTTAAATATGGTATTATTGTAAAAATGTAGCAAATTGCTGTCTTATTCAGTTCTGTATTATTTTAGGTTTTGAACTTAAGTTTAACAGTTTTGAACAGCATTTACAGTGCCTATAGAAAGACTGCATCCCCCTTAATTTTTTTCCAATTTTGTTATGTTGCGTTATGTTAAACTGCTTTAAATTACTTTTTTTTCCACATAAATCTACCCTCCTCTCACCATAATGACAAAGCAAAACCGGTTTAACACAACTTTGCAAATTTATTAAAAAGGAAACACTGAAAAAATGACATTTCACAAGTCTTCATACCCTTTGCTTTGACACTTGAAATTTAGATCAGGAGCATTCCAGTTTCACTGGATCGTCTTTGAGATGTTTCTATACTCCGACTGGAGTTAAGCTGTGGCAAATTCAGTTGATTGGACATGATTTGGAAAGGCACACACACCTATCTATATAAAGTTTAACAGCTGACATGGATGTCAGAGCAAAAACTAAGCCATGAGGTCAAAGGAATGGCCTGCAGAGCTGAGAGACAGGATTGTGTTGAGACAGATATGGGTAAGACTACAAAAAAAAAATCTGCTGTGTTGGAAGGTTCACAGGAGCATTTGGCCTCCATAATCCTTAATGGATGAAGTTTGAAACAATCAGGACTCTCTAGATCTAGCCTCCTGGCCAAACTGAGCAATCGAAGGAGAAGGGTCTTGGTTAGAGAGGTGCTCAAGACACTGATGGCCACTCTGGTTGAGCTCCATGAACTTATATCGAGATCGGAGAAACTTACAGAAGGACAAACATCACTGTGACACTCCACTAATCTGGGCTTGATGGCAAAGTGGCCAAACTCAAGCTTCTCCTCAGTAAAGATACATGAAACTCTGATTGGAATTTACAAAAATACACCCAAATAACTCTCGGACTATGAAAAAAAGATTCTCTGGTCTGATGAACCTCAATTCCTTATTCATGTCTGAGGGAAACCAAGCACCGCTTATCACCTGCATAATACCATCCCAACTGTGAAACATGGTGGCGGCAGCATCCTACAGTGGGAGCAGCGGCAGGGACTGGGGAAGTGATCAGAGAAGACGGAAAGCTGAATGCAGCTAAATACAGAGATATCCTTAATGAAAACCTGATTCAGAGCGCTTAGAACCTCAGACTGGGCTGAAAGTTCACCTTCCAACATGACAATCACCCTACGCACACAGCCAAGACAATGCAGGAGTGGCTTAGGGACGACTCTATGACTATCCTCGAGTGGCTCAGCCAGAGCTGGGACTTGGAACCAATCAGACATCTTTGGAGAAACCTATAAATGGCTCTCCACCGATGGTCCCCAGCCAACCTGACAGAGCTTGAGATGATCTAAAGACTAGAATGGCAAAAAAAAAAAAAAAAATGCAGATGTGCAAAGCTTGTTTGCATCATACCCAAAAAAGACCTGAGGCTGTAATTGTTGCCAAAGTGCTTTAACAACGTTTTGAGTTAAGGGTATGAAGACTTGTGCAATTTTTATGTGGAAAAAAAAAGTAATTTAAAGCAGTTTAACATAATAACACAGCATAACAAAATGTGAAAAAAATGAAGGAGTATGAAGACTTTCTATAGGCACTGTAAATTTGCAAACTGGCCTGTAGATACAAACCCTAGAAAAAAGTAATATATTTAAAATACATTTATTAAAATACATTTAATGACATATTGCTCAAAATTTACTGATATAAAATTATACTTAAACTATAAACTATAATTAACTATTAAACTATATAATTAAATTTGGAGTACTTGAACACAATGCACATTTCTTAATATTAAACTTAAAATGTGTTTTAATGTCACTATTGATGAGGATTGTATAATCTTTGAATAATATCTTTAAATGGAAAATATTTAAAGTGAACCTGAACTATATTTGCAAAAGTTCCACTTTAGCACAATCAAATATACTTCAGTATATCTATAATTGGATCTCAGCACTACTTCTGCACAATTAAAGTGCATTAAGCACAAAATTATTTGTTCCAATTTAGCAAACCAAAAATTTAAGCACATAAATATATACATGTATTTGCAGTATACATAGCATGAAATAAATGTATTTCAAATACATTTATTTTTCAGTAGGGTAGACTTTTGGTTGTGTCTAAATGAGAAAATATTTAATGTAATTTTAAAGATGTAGTCACTGAATGCATTTTGTGCCAAATCAATAAAAAATGATCCACAGTTTAGCCCACATAGATTGCTGTTGTGCTCACTATATGAAGAGTTTTGAAAAAGTGACCGAAGTAATACATGTAATATATTCATAGTCACAGAGGCAGGTGGCACCATGATGTTGTGAGCTAATAATAGGAACTGAATGAGAAACAGTGACATGGTACATACTCATGATGTGTGTGTGTGTGTGTGTGTGTGTGTGTGTGTGTGTGTGTGTGTGTGTGTGTGTGTGTGTGTGTGTGTGTGTGTGAGCGTGTGTGTGTGTGTGTGTGTGTGTGTGTGTGTGTGTGTGTGTGTGTGTGTGTGTGTCATACCATCAGTGATTAGAGCTCTGCTGGTCAAAATCCTTCCCAGCATGAACTTGGCAACAGCAAGAATGACACACATGATGCCACTGACGATAGAAACGCTGAACAGGAAGTCATCCTGGCAGAGACACAGACGGTAACAGACAGAAAGAAGAATTGTTCACAGTAGAAATGATGCAGAGTCCATATGGTTGAATCATAAATTGGGAGGGGGCACAGGTAATACCAACACAGAGACATTAAAGCCTGAACTCTTGTGAAAGTAAAAGAGGGATAAAAGTATAACAATATCAATAGGTCTTTCCGTTATGTCTTGTCGGCTCTTGAGGCGATGCAGACATGAAGTGCAGTTCATTTTAAGCACAAGTGAAAAGTAGCCAGCTTAATATTTAATAAGGAATCGAAAAAGCATGATAAGAGGATTAGACTAGACTAGATATGAAGACTCACAAAAACTGATTTACACAACAAGCATGATGACTTCAAATACACAAAAATTAACAGAACTATTCTACAAGATGTGGAAAATGAACATGTCTGTATCAGAATATGGACCTTTATCATAAAATATTTAAACATACATGGTCAATGAAAGTGATCACAAAAGGTTTATCACAAAGCTTCACAATAAAAAACATGACAAGATGCAAAACCAAAGACACGTGAAAATATTAAGTGAAGATCTCCAAACAAAGCACCAAAAAAGGAAAACAAAAAGTACAAAAATAGCTATTATAAATAATAAAACTGCATAAATGACTTGTATCAGTCCTGAGGACATTTTCAGGTGCATCACAGATGAACTACAGCTGTTTTTGTCTATTTTGCTTTTCTCTTTTCTCTCTAAACTAAGAATGTCTGCTTTCCACCCACACAACATCCAGAAGCATTTCTCCTACATTTCTAATAAGACAGTTTGTTCAGAGACCTTCATCTCCGAGGAACAGCTGAGAGACAAAAAATGTGTTTAAATTCAGACTTTCATCTTTTAAGCTGTAGACTGGCTAGTTAAGACTGGCAATTTGGATGAATTGGACCACACAGTTTTCAATAAGGCCACCTTAGAGATTCAGAGTGATGGCCATTTGCCAGTGAAGGGTGCTGACATGAAGAGTCCAGGTCTAATGAATGTGGAACTGCAGGCTGATAGAATGGGGGGAAAAAAGCACATTAAAGAAGGTGGAAGCCCATTTCCGAATCATCCATCCTAATGCAACAGGAGAGGGCCGACAGAACCGATGGCTTCCGGCCAGCATAAATCCATCATTAAAGCGGCTGCAGTGATGTTTCATTAGCACTCACGGGCTTAACAAGGCTTGAATGAAAATATGAATAAATGAAACATACAGTAAATATTTACATCAGATCAGCCTTTCAAGGAAGAGGTGACATTCAGTAGTGACTTTATGACATGATAAACACACACTTAGATGTCAGTATAAAGTGGAAAATTTCTATATAAATCATCATTATATATGTACATTTACATTGATGTAATAATAATAAAAAGCCAAATTATATATATATATATATATATATATATATATATATATATATATACATATGTAGTATATATGTAGTATTATTTATATGCTAATCTCATCTCACTGTCATTTATTAATATTTTAAATTAATATTTATTTTTGTTTTCAGTTTTCATTTTAATTTCAATTTTAGTTATTGGATGTACTTTGTTATTTTTAAATACTTTTATTTAGCTTTAATTTACTTTATTTCAGTTTTAGTAAATTTGTATGTTGAAATTTTTTATTTCAATTAACTGCCAAAGCAAGAGTTTTCATTAAAGTTTTTCATCTGATACTTATAAATTCTTATATTTTAGCTACATTTCAATTAGCCAAAACTATTTTTAATAGATTTAGTTTTAGTTAACAATAACAATCTTGGGTGCAAGTCACTCATTCCACTCCAGATTTTATTTACTACTAAGATCTTGGCAACATATTTCTTCTAAAAAAATACATATTTAATATAATTTTCTGCACATTAGAAATTCATCAAATAAAGCGCAGAGGACTTAATCTTGACCCTCCCGCTGTGCTGCTGGAGTGAACCATAACAGACCCCTGACACCTATTATTCCTGTCAGCGGCATCTATGTGTGACTCCAGATTACTGCCGTTTCCTCGCGCTCATTAGCATTTTATAACCTAGGAAGATGAAAAGAGTGTGAACTGCTATTTCCCAGCCAGAAAAAAATAAACACTGAGTGAAAACACTGATTTACATTTAGATTTTCTTTGATTAGAGAGGTCATATGTAACTTTAGGTTGTCAATGGCAAGCAAAGGGAAAAATATCGTGTTTTGGTTGTCATTAATCTTTTTTATTTATTTATATATGCATGTATTTACTTATTTATTTTTGAGTATAGCCATTTTCTCTCTGTTATTCTTTGTCCCCTCCTTATATGTTTCCTCACTCAGCATAAACAGAGAGAGTATTTCGTGATGCACCGATAACTGCAAGTCTCCAGACCTGGAAATCAGTTAACATTTTGTTGGTAGAGGATCATAAAAAATAATGTTCCCTAATGTCAGAGTAGTGATGTATCAGTGCTCAGAGATTTATCAGCAGTGTAAAAGAGATGAAAATAGAAAGAGATTAAAATCGCAATACCATTAATCACCACCTCTGAAATGATTATCCTGCAGCTCTTTGGAGTGGTGCCAGTCTTTGATTAATTAATGGATAAAGACTGAACACATTGCTGCTAGTTGTGACAGCTGGAAAAATCCACATCTGACAGTGAGATGAAATACTGCAGTTTAGAAAGAGTTTGTAAGGTAACCTAAAGTCATTTTTAAGGGTCCAAAGAGGTAGAAAGAGGTCCTTAAGTTAACAATTTAACACTTGATTTTTTAAGGTATGAAGATGACTGTATTCCATCTATTTGTCAAACTCACCATCTATTATATTTGCTGTAGGAAAATTAACTTTAAAATGATAAATACGACACACTGCCATTGAACTCACCACTTCAGGAAGCAGTTTGGTGGCCAGATCATGGATGGCCTTCCCCAAAATACACATAGACGACAAGATGAAAATCACTCCCAGGATCACACAAGCTCTGTTGATGAAGAAAAGCAGAAAACACATGCTGATAAAATAATCAATTTTATCAATTCTCAAGCAGTTTTATAAGTTTATATGTTTTAGATTCATATGAGTTACTTTATTGTTCAAATGTTTGGGGTTACGTAAGATTTTTTTTAAAGATATTAATACATTATTCAGAAAAGATGCATTAAATAGATTAAAAGCGACAGTAAACACATTTATAAAGTTACAAAAGATTTGCATTTCAAATAAATGCTATTCTTTTGAACTTTCTATTCATCAAAGGATCCTGAAAAAACACATCAAAGTATAATATTTTTTCAACATTAATAATAATAATTGTTTCTTGAGGACCAAATCAGCATATTCGAATGATTTCTGAAGAATCATGTGAAACTGAAGACTGCAGTAATGATGCCAAAAATTCAGGTTTGTCATCACAGAAATAAATTACATTTTAAAACATATTCAAATAGACAACAATCATTTTAAATTGTAATCATAGTTTCCAATATTAAGGTTTTGGTCACACTGTATTTTAAGGTCCAATTCTTACTATTAACTAGCTATTAACTATGACTTTTGCCTCAATAAAGTCCTAATTACGGTTTATTAATAGTTAGTAAGGTAGTTGTAAAGTTTGTGATTAAGGATGCAGACTATGGTCATGCAGAATATGTGTAAGTACTAAAAAACAGACAATCTGCTAGTAATATGCATGCAATTAAGCAACTAGTTAATAGTGAGAATTGGTCCCTAAAGTAAAGTGTTACCACTGTTTTAATTTATTTTTGTACAAATAAATGCAGCATTGGTGAGCATAAGAAACATTTGAATGGTAGTGTATATATTAAATCTCTTCTATGCTTTGTATTATTTTTTTTTTTTTTTTTTGTAGCTTATGTTGATTCAAGGTTGAAGCAATAACATTGACAGTTTCACAAAGGTGCACCTGGGGAACACTGGCCTCAATTGATTTACAAATCCTTTGTTTTTATAGTAAACCTGCAGAAACCTGATCCACGCTGAAAAATATGAAAAGTGTCCACAATCCACGTTCAGATTCTCTGTATGACAAGCGGCCACCGGTATACCTACAGAGACCTGCAATTCTTCTCTAGTATTGCACTATAAATCTCCTTTTCTGACACATCGACCAGAGAAATGAGATTCACAAGCCCCCACACACTGAGGATGAAACCAGCAGCACAGGCCTTTATCAATATAATACGTCTCCAATTGAGACAGGCAAGGTGAAAGCCAGAAACAAGGCAGATCACTCAACAAATCTGATAAATCGAACATGTTCAGACTTAAAACATGTCACACTGAACATTGGTAGGATCTAGTTTAAAGAGAACAGATTTTGTGTTCTACCATGCTCCACCACAATCCCAAATGCACTAGCTTTGCTAAGAATAGCACTGACAGTGAAATGTTGACTTATATTTTGAAATGTTTGGAATGTATTTTTTGAATATTGGTCACAGAGGAAGCATTATTCATCCTTTTTAGTGATTTGCTGCAGGTTTTTTGTACTATGCAGTGCCCTACATACCACAGACAGCTCGTCTTTTGTTTACTTACATGTATTCTCTATGGGCAGAGTGCACTGCTGCAGCGTTGCTATAGCGCCACAGCACTATAATGGAGGAAAGAACATCTAACGTCGCGTCAAACTGAAAAACAACAGTGATTCATCAATGCTGTAGAAATAATGCTCATTACATCATCTCACTTACAAACTTAGGTCCAGTGATACATTTAGTCAAATGAAACACTCCCACAGCTGCCTTAAGCACAAGAATGTAATGAATGCTAATGTAATAAATCAAAAACAAAACCTGGATCATAAAAATATCCTGTTAAGCAGCTTGTTATCTTTTTTTCCCAGTATCATTAGCAACCGTCTTTCATATCTTACATTAGGTGTGTGGATATGCTTAACACGGACACCATTTAAATAATATTTATACATAGCTTGACAACTGAACATTAAGCAGAAACACATCTTTCCAGACATCTTTTGCCTAAAAATAAAATGTAATTCATTAACACTGAAGATTATACTTACGGCAAATCCAAAAGCTGATGCGCTGTGTCTCATGAAGGATACAGCTATAGAGGGAGAACAAAACAACAGAGAAGAAGAAGAGAGAAAGACGGATCTGTATTTATGTATTACATCACAAAGCATAAATAATACACAGTACAGCACTTTACAGAACTGACTAATGTAAAGGAGGTTCTGATGGATATTAAGCTGTTTCATGTAAATATCATCTGTATTATATAATATGTATTATTCTATTCTATTCTATTATACCACAGTATGTTTTCACACAAAAATGTATTTCACATCAAAAACAAACATATTTATAAAATAGTAATATAATATAATATAATATAATATAATATAAAACTAAAGCTGGAACAGGAAAGCTAGAAAACATTATAAATGGAATAAAACAGCATGCCTATTGGACAGACAAAATCATAGACAGTCAACAGAGGGCAACAGACAAATTGCTTTTGGAAAGTCTGGTGAGGGGATTGTTACTTTTGTGAAACATTAGTGAGCTTCGCACAGACAGAAAATGCCTCCTGTACATGTTCTGCTCAAAGCGCAGGTCTGTTGTACAATGTCAGCTGTGGTCATCAGATGAAAGTGCAATTGTCAAATCCTGTTACATTTATCAGTAACAGAATGCACAGTCAACTCACCCCTTCTATCTGTATCTATTAAAATGTAAATTGAAAAAGGCTGCCCACTGTGTTTTGACTTTTTTGACAAAGCTGTAGAGATATGAGGCTCTCCATTTTACCAAGCGTGAGCTCGCATTTGAGAGGCTCTATTTGCTGCCCCCTCTTGTGTGGAGAACTCTCACTGTTCTATTGATCTCCAACTTTAAAGACAGACTCGACCACCACGTGTCATAGCAACAGTGGGGCTGCACACCGCATGATATCCCACACTGCCCTTGAAACAGAACAACACTTCTGCTCCAGAGCTGTTGTTGAGTATGGAAAACAAAAGATTTTTTATTTATTAAATCAAATGATAAAACAACTGAGGACTCTTCAGAGCCCATAACAAATGTTGATCCATCCAACAATGTCAGATTGGTGGCATTGTGCTCAGTACAAGTGTTAATCAGTGGTGAGTTCAAGTTTGGCCCAGATTGTGTTTCCATCACATTCTATCTTTTCATTTTATTCTCAACTCTCTCGATCAATAAAAATGTGGCAAAAAGGCAAGAAAAACACTACTAGTTGCACAGTGCAACAAGTACATGTAGATAGCTTGAATTTCTGCATTTAGCAGACCAACAAAAGGCCCAAAACTGTGGTTGAGGGGTCATAATACAAGAACAAACAAACAGCTTACATAACTATGAACATGTGCAACTATTTGCTGATGGCTTTTGTGAACTTGCCAATATGAGCTGATAAAAAAGTACAGATCTATCTGGAAAAGATAACATCCACATTCTTCCTGGCCTATATGCGAATGAAATATTCCCCCCAAAAAAACTGAGCACATAGAAAGGAATGTGATGATCAAAGACCCCAGCGAGTGTAGTTACAGCACAGGAAACATGCCTCAGGAAGTAGGTCAAAATAAGTGTGAATGTCTCCAGACCTGCATTACATCCATATTAGTATCTTTTTCTGCTGATGTAAAAACATGGTTTTGAAATGTTCAATGAGCACATATAGCTGTGTTGTTCAGGTGTCAACATACTTTGATTTGTTTACCGTACCTTATAAAGGCTCATGCGGAAACTGGAGGTGGGAAGTGTAGGTTGGTCCAGATCTTTTGACAAACAGCAGGTTTGAATTGAGGTAATTTCTCCATACCTAAAGTTTCCAAGTCAGAACACAAAACGAAAACCCCCTGTTGGGGCTTTGCTAACAAGACACAAGACACCTATTAACAGGAGAAAAGCTGTAGAGGAAGAAACAGAGAGAGAGGGAGATGGCTGGCTTCTCTGATTCGCACTTAGTAACTATTTCACTTTCAGTCTCTTCTAGTCTCAATGGTCCAAAGCCCCTTTCACGGAATCTCAGTTCACTCAGCGGCTGAATTTACAATGTCTCTGGGCAGCTATTTTAGGCAAAATCAACTCTTATCTTATTATATGTGGAAATACTGAAATTTCCAATAATGCCAAAAATACCATGGCAAATCAGCAATAAAATCAGACACGAAAAGTCTCATAAATGTTGTTTCAAATGCTCAGATAGCATATATATTGCAGGTTGATCCAGTCAAAACACAAGTGCAGTTCTAAGGGAAATATCAGGTTTCTCTGAGAACCAGAGCTTCTAAGAGAAGCTTCATAATTTACATTTAGCCTTGTTTCCCGAATTTTCGTGGGTGGAATCCAATCATTTCAGTGGGAATCAATGCAATTGACCCTTTGCAGGGAGTTTGATTGACAGGCGATCTGACCAATCATAACGCCAAATCTGCCATTTTGTCTGACAAACAAACCAGACTAGAGAGTAGATTAACTTCGGTAGACTTAAACTTGAAAAACGGGTGTGTATTGACGTCTTTACCTTCTGAGGTTCATTCATGTTTATTTCATGCTGTAACTAGTAAAGAGGAAGAGATGATCTGTTCATGTGCCGCTGAACTGATGGGCTACAGTGATCTGTCACAACATGTTAAGAGCCACAAAACAGTATTTATTGTTTGAATTTCTTACAAAATGACAAAATTTGAAAGCTGAGACATTGTTTCATACCAAAAATAACAGGTTCAAGTTGGTTTCAACAACAAATTCGCCCTGTTGACCATCAGAAAGCTGCTTGTTTTGAATGTGACTTCTGTGTGTTCAGTGCTTTATACATCTCTACATGCCTGTGAAATGTTACTGAAATTGGCTGTAACTAATGCACCCACATTGTGCATTGTAGTTTCTCACATCAGTCTTTTTTGGATTATTTTCAATTAATCAGCTGATCCAATTCACAAAACCTGTCTGAATGATTTCTTAAGCTAAACTCATTGAATCAGTGATCATGTAGCAGCAGTTAAGATGTGAATGAAGATTTAAATTACAGTCTGTTCATCACAAACAAACCTATCAAAATACTTTGAAAGACTTGAAACATAGCGCTTGAACTGTATGGACAACGCTGCTTTTGTGGCACTAAAGCCCCTGTTAAATGTATTTATTAATTGTAATTGCATGGAAAAATGAAAAAGGTCATTCTTCAAAATTTGTTCATATGTGACCGTGGACCACAAAACCAGTCGTAAGTAGCACGGGTATATTTGTAGCAATAGCCAACAATACATTGTATGGGTCAAAATGATAAATTTTTCTTTTATGGCAAAAAATATTAGGATATTAAGTAAAGATCATGTTCCATGAAGATCCTACCGTAAATATATCAAGACCTAATTTTTGATTATTAATATGCATTGCTAAGGACTTCATTTGGACAACTTTAAAGGCAATTTTCTCAATATTTAGATTTTTTGCACCCTTAGATTACAGATATTCAAATAGTTGTATCTCGGCCAAATATTGTCCTATCCTAACAAATCACACCAATTTCAAAACATTAATCCTTATGACTAGTTTTGTGGTCCAGGGTCACATATGTGTTCCACAGTAGAAAGCCAAATGGGTTTCAAATGAAAAGAGGGTGTGTAAATGATGATACTATTTTCATTTTTGGGGAGGACTATTCCTTTAATTAGATTGTAAATTTTATATCATTTCAAAAACAATAACCCTACATTGGTCAATAAACTATTAAAATATCATTTTCATTGCTCCGAAACAAACACATGCTGTTTGAACTCAACAGAATGACAATTACATTTCAAAATCCTCTTTGTAATGAATGAGGAATGGTGGGAGAACCCCTCTCGGAGAGCTTCGGGCTGATAATGGCCACTGCTCCTGCTTTTCATCACGTTAATCCCCGTCTCAGAGGAGCTGAGCTGACAGAGGATGTTGTCCTCTTGTAAGACTGTGTGTGCTATGAATTTCAAAGGAGGACAGAGATGTCAGTGAAACAGAAAGTAGAATTTGCTGTTGATCAGATTTCTGAAGGAAGAACTCTTAAAAAGCTTTCAACTGTCACAAATATACGTCAAAGCTTCATTGTTTATTTAAGGTTGTGATTTGAGATGTCACTGGTAGTCCCAGGATTCTCTTTTTAATGCTTTATTTGTGGTGCAGTGCAGCTAATCTGTTGTTATGAAAGGAAGAATCTACCATCCATTTTCTGCAGTGGAAATCCAGTATATTTATAACTGACTGGGTAAATCAATAGTCAGTGTCTTGCTAATTCTACTGTAACCTATTTGAAATCAATTGTAGGAGTGCCGCAGAAAGTGTCACTTTGAAAGAGTCAATAGGCCTAAGTGAATATCAATACATAACATGCTCTTAATACCTTAGTGTCAGAATAGTGACTAAGTTATCTCACATATGTGAATAATCAAGATTTAACATTAGTCTGTATGTATATGCAAAGGACTTAATCGCCAGTTCCAATGCAAATGAATGTAAAATCCTCGACCTCATATAGCAGCCACGTTAGGGGACGCTGGCTATCACAACAATGCTCTTCCTCAGCTCTGCTGCAATATGTTGTCTTTAATAATTCACAACCTACAGCGCTGGGCCATTTGCCACATGTAGAGTGGAGTTTACTGCACTCCCAACCCTCAGTGCAGCTCACCAGCGCTGCCATCAAATTTAGGAAATTTCATTCGAGGAACAGTGGAGTTTAGGCTTCATATGAAATATGATCATCATACTGTGCAAGGGAGCTGAAGCCATGTACTCTGTGGGTGATACTGGCATTGAATAAAGAAGTTTAAAAGTGCACCCTTGAGGGTCTAACAACTTTTTTTTAATGATGTTTCACATAACCTGATTTCCAGAAACTTATTCTCACCACAAACAAACATATAAACCAACCAACCACAGACCTCCACAGTCTTAGAAAGAAAGAAAAAATAGTAATTGAATAGAGGGGGAAAAACACATTTGCATGATTATTCCAGCAGGAATAAGGCACTTTGCACATTCATAAAGTAAGCTGTTATTCACACTATTATTGAACTTTAGTCAAAGGACAAATAAACGGACGGAATAGTTAAGCAGTATATGAGTGACTCATTGCCCCAGTGACTTGACTGTTTTCTTAGATTACTGTTCAGCTGTGACCTGGTGGAAAAGTGTAACTTTAAAATTGATGTGTTTATCCACACAAGAATTTACACACTGCCTTGCACACAGCGGCACACAAAATACTTCCATAAATTTCTAAAGAATTTAGCTTAAAAAATGGGCAAAAAGTACAGGCGTATTTGTCTGCACTTTACAAGACTATAAACCAAAATTCTTTAGTTTGCTTATAATGCTAAATTTGAATTTTATATAGTACTTTTAATTTACTTTGTCATTAAATAATGCAAATAAATAAAGAAATATCACATTTATTTATTTATTTATTTATTCATTTATTGCCAATGACTATTTTTAAAAAAATAATTTACAATTATTATTATTATTATTATTATTATTTAGATTGATATACATCACTTCTTAATATAATAATATTTTTTTTATCAAAATAAAAAAAAAGTCTGGTAGATAAGCAGAGATTTTATGCATAATCTCAAAGGACTTTCACGGCCTGACTATAGATTAGATAGATTATAAATTAGATAAATTAGATATGTATTAGATTATAAATTATGCTGTTATAATGTGGAGACATTATATATAGACCTGTGACAATAAAATAGAATTTTCCACACATTTTTATTGGATGTATTTGAAGGAAATATTAAATTTCATGCAATAGTATGAAATGTGACATTCCATTTCCATTTCATTTCATGAAATTAATCTGTGCATCTACTGTGATTACTGTTTATTACTTAATTTAACGAGTTGGAGATAAATCTCTTTTATGCCAAACATCAAGAGCGAATTCCCTTTATTCACAGAATTATTCACAGATTCCAGGTATTCCCTCCTGTGGGACCAGCAACACGTCCAACCCGTCTCCTCACCCTCAGAATCTCAGTGGTACCGCATCCAGACTTCCAGAGACCTAATCTAGGTTGATTTATTGAGGTCACATTCACAGCACATGCAGCTCACGTCTGAGCTCGGCTTCCAGGAGCCCCTTGAGACCAAAGACTCCCCACCAATATGGCCAGTCGAGCAGATTTGCTTGGCTGCCGTTTCGCTGTTAACAGGAAGAGAGCTGCACCTGCTTTCTGCTGCAGAACGCTATCAAATATATACTGATATAGGCTTCAGGACATGCCAGATTGACAGTGTTTCTAAGGAAGGTTTATGGTTTGTATGCATGTTTCAAGGCATTTCAATTTAATGCGGTGTGTGTGAAGAGGCATGTGACAGGATTGGCATGCCCACTGACACATCTGATCCCCAGTCAGTGCTCACGCTCACGTAAACACCCCAATGGCGTTCGGCTGACTGAATAACTGAATAAATTCTGCAGGGCTGAAAAATCAGCATCACTCAGTGCACAGATACATAAGATTTTAAACATTTCTGAATGTAAAATTAATATCATATGAAATAAAATGTTTTAATTATAATTGTTAAATCCTTGACTGCAGAAACTTTTTATTTGTATGTAGCTGAAATAAAATAAAAATAAACAAATGAATTTAGTGGGCATTGCTAACAGAGAGATAAAACACCCAATTGGAGTGAAATAATTTTTCTCTTTAATTTGCTATTTTGACATTTTTTGGGTGGCAATAAATACAGTTTTTGATACTAAAGATTTCTGTTTAAAGTTTCAGCCTGTTTAAAGTTTAATCAGATAAGACCTAAATAGAAAAGACCTGCTTTGTTGGTATAATGACTTCATATTACTCAAAAGCCTCTCTGTGTATTTTAGAAAAGTCTATTAGACTGTGGCACAGTGGAAACTATAATTACATCACAAGATAAAAATTTAATCACCTTAAAAATATATCTCATTTTTATTAAAACAATTAAATATTTTGACTTGAAATTCTTCATAGTGAATTTTAATTATGCTTAAAGCTAAAATGTGTGATATCTGAACCAAATAACGTCACCAAATAGAACAACAGCAAAACAGCGATTGTATTCAAACAGATGTTCTGAACCCTGTCTGCCATCGGTCAAGCAAACAGACATATTTTCAACAGCTTGGGGCAGTTATTTCTGGCATGCAAGACAAAGTCCTATTTACTTCAATGGGGAAATCCTGAAATCTCAAAAACTTGGAATCATTCATGGAATCATTCTACAAATAGCTTACCTGTGGTTGCATATTAAAGACAGTGCTTCAACATAAAAAAATGACACTTTTTAGCTTTAAGATATTTTTTTCCTCTACATTACAGTTACCTGCAGACTGAGGCACAGGTTGAAAGCTGACCTGATGAGCTGACATGCTTTAGGAACACCTGCTCAGCGCGTGTCTGTGTGCTGTACATGAACACATGTCTGAGGCCTTGACAACAAGCTACCAGAGCAGCAGCTGTTCCTGACAATATTTTAACATGAGCAGTACAGGAGTTCAGGTGAAATAGACTGTAATGCCCTAGTGTTAAATATGGTGTCCTTTCATGCATTCTTACATGACATATCCAGTTATATTTAACCACCATTTTGGTGGGCAAAATAACCACCATATTTAACCACCATTTTCCAAACTTATGTTTTTCACAGGCTATTATAATTAGTGCTCACTGAAATTGTTCTTGAGCTTGATCTTTTTTCAGCTGTATACAATTTATGTGCAGCATTAGTTAGAATTTAATAACATCATTCAACTTCAATCCAGGCTTTCTAAACTGCAATAGACTCAAAAATTCAGGACCATGGACAGCATCAGCACACTGGGTGATTTTTACTACCTTTGAGCAAGACAAAGAAAACACATAGACCAGATTAACAAACAGCTGGAATATATGCGTCGGCTGATGCCACTGAATGCTGACAATAGCTGGAACATTGTCGGTGGATAAACAGTCATTCTCTCAACTTACATATACACAGCATTAGCATATTTTTTCAATGTATTCTGTGTTTGAGGGCTTACACTGAAGCATTATGAAAACCAGTTGTTGCTGTAGTGCAATAACTCTGAAGTTTAAAAAAAGCCCCATAACAGCAGGCAGAGAAATTAATTTAAAAGCTAAGATATTATTCATATTTACCAAACGGACACACTCTGCATTCCATTAACAAACATCTTGAGGCATTTCTAGGGATTGAAGGATGGAAGGAAGGAAATTGCAATCTTTGTAAAAAGAAACTCAGAATGAAATGCAGAAAGAAATAAATGCGGAAAGAAATGCAGAAAGAGAGAAAGAAATGCAGAAAGAAATGCAGAAATGCATAAAGAAAGAAAGAAAGAAAGAAAGAAAGAAAGAAAGAAAGAAAGACATGTATTGTAATTTTTGTAAAGAAACTCAGCAGACAACAGTATTTTAATGAGAAAGAAAGAAAGAAAGAAAGAAAGAAAGAAAGAAAGAAAGAAAGAAAGAAAGAAAGAAAGAAAGAAAGAAACTCAGTAGACAAATTATATTCCAGTAAAAAAAAGACAGAAAGAACGGAGAATTGCAATTTTTGTAAAGAAACTCAGTAAACAAATTATATTATTTGAGATGGACAGATAGACAGATAGATAGAAAGAAAGGTGCAGAGTTTCAGAGTGACTGATGATGTGTCCCATAAACACCAGCAGCATGGCTGGTCATTATTAGACAACAATTTTGTGATGCAGGTCCTGCCTAAATGGACTGGAAGGAGAACTCAACACCGAGACTTAATGAGTTTAGACAGGTTCCTAATGGAGCAGAACGGCAGACGTCTGCAGCGCTCTGCTCAGGTTACAGGGCCAGTAAAATACATGCAACTCATTTAGCCAAACCTTTCTTGATGCTTTAAGCAGGTCCTGCAGAGGGACAGAAACATTATATGCTCATCTAACAACAGTGGGGAAGATAAAACTAGGACAAGACAATAAACGATCATCATCTTATGACAACATGGTCAAAATAGCCTCAGGCAGCAGAACACATTGATAAGGTGAGAGAAGAACATTGAGTACGTGCAGAAAATGGGGTGTGACTTTATGTGAAATGTGTTGCCGCACTGAAAATGTCACCAAGCACGGTCTTTTAAAGGTGATGTCATATCTCAGTGATGATTCACAAGAGAAAAGGGAGTGTCTGATGATTTTAAAGAACTAGGCTTATATGTGAGAAACTGAGGAATAAAATCAGTTAAATTATTCGCAATGTATCTGAAGTGAAAATGTTCTCCTAAATGCATGGTTGAACTTGATATAAGATGCCTGTCATCAGGACAGGAATAAAGACAGACAGCTGGGAATAAAGTTCAACTGCAGTGAATAAATCTTCTCTGTCTTTTGGCACTGTGTGTGTGGATATAATCCATTATACTGTGAAACTCATAGCTGTAACGCATGTCAGGATGAGGCTGATAAAGACAGTCCCAGTGTAAAGATACAGCGCTCAAACAAGACCCAACCACCTCTCAGCAAAGCTGCTCTAATGGGCGATATTATATTTCACACACACTATTTTCATAGCCCATAATTAACTCTGACCAGTGCTGCATGTATCTGAAGAACTTGGCTTCAGTTGGCTAAATGTCAGTTCAATTAAACAATGCTAAATTTGGATCTGATGTTGCCTAGAATCCCATTTGAAATGTAAAATTAACATCATGAGATATTTGATCTTTGTAAGTAATAAAACTGTAGACACTGATGAGGTTAAAAAGCAGAGTGACTGCTGCAGTGATAAAGCACCACACGTTAGTTCAGTTCACTAAAACGGCTGAAATGACAAGCTAATGACTCATCATTATCGCTTCTCACTTTCAGGATTATTTTGGTAACAAGCAACATGGGTTCACACTGGAAGGGCTTAATTAAAATAGAAGTCTCAAGGATCTGGTTATTATGCCACATATCATGACTTGAAAACTAGAATACTGATTTCCCATGAGCGCCACATTCCACCACTGTTGTCTCATTTTTGACTCTGAACTCAGTTCTTCATGTAAAATCATTAAAAACTCAATTGCACACCCTACTACACAAATTCACACCACATATTCAGGAATGAAAAATTGATGATGATTCATGAGTGTATTTTAATTCAGGTGGCACGTCATTATAATACATCTGAATTTCCTCTCTGTCTGCCTCTTAACTGAGTCATTTCTAAAAAATAAAACATTTATTTGTTGAGAAAAGTTCAACTTGTTTGTTGCAATTTTATCCCATGGAAAAAGATTAGAATTAGAAGAATTATTAGAAGATTTGGAATATAGTGTATGAATCATATATACTTTTATGACATTACTGTCCATTTATGGTGATTTTATATCCTTTTTATAGTGTCTCACCTTTTGGAACAATGCTTTAAAAATGTCTAATTTTGTAGAAGCACAATACTAGTTTGTAACAACAAATAAATAACCTGTTTTTTACAGCCAATGTAATGTGTGAATATAGTCAATGTAGCTACTGCAGTTTGAGGAAGGTGACATTGAAGGAACAAAAGAGATGATCATTTGCATAAAAGGCAAATGTTCTCTGAGCACTTATCTGGCATTTAGCTAGTGTAAAAACCCAGATTTCATTTGTGCAGTGTTGTTGCGCTTCACCTGAAACCAAATGCAAAATACTAATGTTGCTATGCCAATGCTACAAGTTGTTTAAAACACAAAGCATGTATCACATCATCAGCTGAATTATATTGACCCTTCATTAAGCTCTTTCCACCTTTCGTTATTTTGCTACCTCCTTCAAGCTTTCCAACAAGCACTTGATCTGCTGGCTGCACTGTTAGCAATTGAACTCAGGAATAAATGGATAAGGATTTAATAACCATGCCTACCAATCATGAAAGTAAATGACATAACAGAATAATAATAAGAATGATAATGATAATAGGATAATAGTATAAGTCCAAACAAATGCAGTGCAAATGAACATCCTGACTGTCCACATTGACCTGAATGAATGAAAACCTTTACAGATACAGATACATTTCTCAGTACACATACTGGATTGACTTATAAGTCACTGTAAAGAACTGTAAGGCACATTGAAATTATATACACTACTGTTCAAAAGATTGGAGTCAGTAAGATTTTTTTAAAGAAATACTTTGAAAGATAATATATAGCTTTAAGCTTTAAAACAGGCACTTATTGTGAAATAACTGCTGGATAGAGATACTAAACCACTACTTATGAGAGTGACTGATGAAAGCAGAAATAAAACGCCAAGCTCTTTTGCTAATCAGTGCATTACATTGTAAAAAGTAATTAGGTGGAACTAATAAGACATGGAGTTATGGGCAAATTTTGTTTAATATTCATATTACATCCATCTTATGAAAAGTTATCTGATATGTTGATAGCAGAAATGTTTCTTTGAAAACACAAATATTTTACACAGCATCTAATTATGCAGTATTTGACCAAAGAAACTGAGCAAATATTAAATACACACACTTTATAGAATGACTATAGACCCGTGACATACGCAGATTGATAATTTCTATCTAACTGTCAATCAAATACATTGTTTAGCTTTAATAATCACATATCATATGTTAAGGGCATGTTAACAATGCATTTTCATGGAAGTCTATTCAGCTGAACTACTGAACAAGACTGGAGTGGAGAATGCAAGTTCCAACATTATGTATATATTACACTGAATCTTAAATAACTACAAAGGAAGACTTAAATCTTTTTCACAGAAACACTGCCCTAGATAAGAGTTTTTCAGCTCTCTTTAAAATATATATGAGAACAAATGAGACATTTAAGTAGAAAAATGGGCTTTATGCTGCTGTAGATGTGTGTAACTTAAAGGATCAAATAAATCAGTCATGGAAAAAAATCTCAAGTTTCAAATGGTGTTAATTTAGCATCATTTGAGAGAAACATTTCTCTTATTTAATCTTTTCCTTAAAAGATGAAGTTTACCCAAACTTTGCTGTTATTTACTGAGAAGTAATCGTCTCAGTAAAGAGAAGTTTACTTAGGAGAAGTAGCAATATCCAATTCATGAAAAATATCTTTCATGTAAATCAAGTCCGGTCAATGAATTGTCAGTCCAAATCACAAAAACATTCTCAGTTCTCAAGGTCATTTCACTGATTCAATGATCAACAACATAGCTCACAAGAATAGAAGGTTATCAGTGAATAACCACTTTGAAACTTCAGTCTGTTCACCACACTAAGCTATCGAATGGTTTCAGAAGACTCAGAAAAAACTGAATGTTTAAAATGGACCACATTTATGATACTGCTATGGTGCTTGTGCATCATTTTTTGAAGCTTGTAAGCTCCAGTCCTCACATCAGTCAAATTCTTTTATGTTCCATGGAAGTAAGAAAATCATACAAGTTTGATAAGACATGAGGGTGATAAATGATGACAGAATTTTCATTTTTTGATTAACTATCACTTTAACAATTGCTGAAATGTTCAACTAGACTAGAGAATATCCTGACTGACACTGATTGAAAAAGTCAGTAGAGCAAGCAAACAGTTCCTGCTGTAAGCCCCAATAAATCTCTGAGCTTTCCAAATAAGATGCATTGCCTGAACATAGTTTTTATTATATATTTTCCCATGAGATTCTGTAAGAATGTTTTCAGATTCAGCATATCATATGATTACCCAACTCACTTGCATGAAATATCTGGAAAATACAAGTATTCAGGCCAATCCACAAAAACAAAACTGGGTGTTCATCTCCTCAGAATCTAAAGACGGTCACAAGCCCCACACCCCTGGCATCACAAGAGTCATGATGTCTGTTCGGTGAAGAACGATTCTTTACAGTGTAAGTGTGACTGTGCGATATAAGAGTGACAGTGTAGTGATGCCACATCATTATACTGTGTTACAAAACACAAAGGAGAAGTTAAACATGCTGTTTCAGCATGAGACATTCAGACTGCTCATGGACAGTTGAGCCACGGGCTTTACATAAATTAAGGGTACAGAGGCAGAGAAAATCAACAGGTACAAACTAAAGTCAATGTCAATGTTGAATTCAAATCAGAAATTTCACGGTCACTGATAACACAGTGAGTATTGTCATGTGAAATGTCCGACAACCATACGCTTTATCACTGAAGGCAGCTCGTGATAAACACACTGTCTGCTTCATATGGGCCAAATGCCAACTTCCTCTTCTTTATTAATCATCGTGTTATGACATAAAGATTACAAATAGACAGGAATAATTTAATGAAAGACCACGTGGAAGTATGGCTTTGTGTGTGTGTTTGAGAGGTATAGGTGAATGTAGGTAGATAAATACAAAAACCTTAAAGCTACAGGGGATGAGAAATTGCTTTTCTTCTTCATGTCAGGGCTGTAGCATAAATCTTAATTTCTCTCAGCTTACATCCTCAAACAATTCCTTCTCAATTTAATTTTCCCTGCTCCTTTCACAAGACATATGGTTCCAAAGCAGCTTTACATAGAATAATGCCTTACAACCTACAGTGATTGAGGCAAAAATTAAGATGATTAGATAGAATGAGGAAGAAACCTTGGCAGGAACCAATACTCAGCTAGGGAGTCATTGTCATCTGGCAAGCAAATACTAAAAACATCCTGTAAACTCTTTCCTTATGTTTACTTTCTCCTTCAGTTCATTTTTGTGCATGTGCAAAAAGGCTTTATCTTCATATACTCCATACTGTGTTTCGATATGATATATTGAAAGCACATTTATTCTAATGACGAACTGCATGAAGAACCTCTTGGCCCTAGTTATCTCTAAATCAAGGGTGTGAAGACAGAAAAACAACAAAGAAACAAGGTTGCTTGTAAATTGTAAGATCTTTGACATTTTAAATGCGTATCTGCTGCACAAATGTTACACCTCCTTTAAAATGAGCAAAATTCTTTTTTTTTTACCTCATGCAGTCTTATGAGGAGTTAAAAGGCTAATGTCAAGAATGTTTTAATGCCAAGGAACCTATTGAGAATGACCCCCTCCTATTTTAAAGGCAGCTATATATTCAGCAGCTTAACAGAACATAGAAAAGGCAACCGAGGCAGGAAAAAAAAATCCCAATAACGAATCAATGTATACCATAACTGAGCATATGTACAAAAATGAGAGATATATACTAAAAAAAAACAAAGAAGAAAAACTACAATATATAACTTTTACAATACATTATGCAGTTTCTTTCTGAGAACACCAATACTCAGACAATCAATGTTCTGCCACATTGCCACAGCTTAAACTGTTCTAGCAATTCAATCTATGAATGGCGTACCTATAGTTGTCTCTGTGTAATAAGCTTGCATAGCAAGAGTGCTTTAGCAAATAAATTACACACATCAGCTCTAAATAGCAGCGGAGGTGCTGATGTTTTCTGCGTCAAAACTTTTCACCTGACAAAAAGCACAAATCATCTGCAAGACTGCTGAAATGTAAGCACAGTCTATTATGCTGATGAATTTGATACATTTGAAAAAAAAAATTAAAGTAAACTGATTTTTGAAATGTTTGCTCACTTGAAGTAGGTTTCACAGAAACTTTGTATGCTTTATCAATACAGTTTTTTTCGGTTACTTTTGCATAATATTTATAAATACATAAAAATAATAATAATAATTTTAAAATTATTTACTATTTTTTATTTATTTATTTATTTATTTATTTATTTATTTATTTATTTATTTATTTATTATTTTATAACCTCAGGTATAAAAAATAAACAAATGTAACTGTGTGTCTATTTTCTAACTGAAAAAATACAAAAATACGTTTAACTCTCTTACAGCACCTCTGCTACATTAAATCTTTATCATGAAGATCTTTGCCTCTAAGTAACATTATCAATATAATGGAATAAAAGTTTCCTGTAATTACCAAAACACACCTAAGCTACTAGCGAATCCTAAAATATTTAAGAACTGTAACTCAGTAGTGCCAACTATTCTGACCACCTACACATCACAGTGGCCAATTCTAGCCTAAACTTGAATTTACTGAAGACTGTCTCTGCCAGTTCTAGTCTCAACTAGCTGCCCATCCTGATGGATGCACTGGCAGTTGAAGCTAGTCTCACATAGCCAGGGCTTTGACTCAACAGCATAAGGTCCAGTCCACATTGCAGCTTATTTAGGCCAAGAACGGCCCACTTAGACAGGAAGAGCTTCAACTGAAATGTAATATGCCATTTAGGGACCATTTCATTTATCTTAAATTCATTATACCACAGTAATAGACTGAAAATAAAAAATAGACATGAAAAAATTAACGATGGGGCATCACTGCAAACAGTTGTATAGAAAATATGCAATCAGAGTAATCATAATTCAGTCAGCCAATCAGACTGAAGCTTGCCAGATTGAGAAAGTAGTATTTTCCAGTTTTGTGTGTAATATGCACCAGACAGTCAGTGAACAGACTGTGGGCGATCTGTGGGTGATTGAAACTACTTCTAACCTAAACTAGCTGAACATCCTGAAGGCTGCCTGCCACAGCCAGGAAAAGCATCACCATGAACTTACTGAAGCCTGCCACAGCCAGGATGAGCGTCACCACAATGGAGATCCAAGACACCCACAAAGCTTTCTTCCTGTAACTCTGAGCTTCATGAGGCTTCAGGCGCATGCTGCTCTCCAAGAGACCTGTCAAAAGAGTAAATAAAACACTGTTAAAGGCCATTATACAATTAAATTAAGTGCACTAGGAGAACAAACAACAGAGGCTGATTATTAACTCACTGGACCATGACAGACATTGAGCCTGAGGAGGGTAGCAATATTAAAGAGCTTTATGTCAGACGCAAAGATGAGCAGAAATTAATCTGCACTGTCAGAAGGGCATTGGCTCTGTGTTTAATTAGCAGAGCAAAATGGTTTCAAAAAGATTTAGATCCCACTAAATTGTTTATCATGTATCAAGTCACAAACGATATGACTTTTAAATGCTGTTCGCAAGCAGCCCTGGGAGATCTTTTGCTACTGGAAGATGAGACAGCAATGAAAGCCTGTTTCCACCTCAGAGTAAAATAACAAAGAAAAAAAGAGTCAATTAAACATATTAAAATGTATTTGTGACTTTATATATCACAATGAATTTATATATTGCCGTTTGACTTCATATCACACAATGTACAGTATTGTTCAAAGGTTTGGAGTTGGTATAAGATTCTTTGTTTTTGACAGAAGTATTTTATGCTCACCAAGGCTGCATTTATTTTATCAAAATACACTAAACTGCAATATATCACAAAATATCACAACTCTTTTATTTAATATGTTTTAAAACTTTATTTATTCTGTTATAGCAAAGCTGAATTTTAAGAAGTCATTACTCCAGTCTTCAGTGTCACAGAAATCATTCTAATATGCTGATTTGCTGCTCAAGAGACATTTATAATTATTATCAATGCTGAAAGCAGCTGTGCTGCTTAATAATTTTGTGGAAACCATGACACATTTTTTCAGGATTCTTTGATAAATAGGATGTTCAAAAGAACAGTCTTTTTTGAAACAGAAACCATTTGTAATAGTATAAATGTCTTTACTGTCACTTTTGATAAATTTACCACACCTTTGCTGAATAAAAGTATTAAATCTTACTGACACCAAACTTTTGAACGTTTCATTATTTTAAACTTTGGCTCACACTTATCTTTTTATTTTTCACTCTGAGGCACAAACAGCCTTGACATGCAGTTCCCAAAGTGTAGGAAACTATGTCCTTCAACAGAGTCTTTATCAAGTCATTATTAGAGATAAATTCTACACCACAGGTCACAAATTTAATCCGCGAGTGTAATTATGAATAAGGCTAAGTGAACTGAATCAGCAGAACTTGTTGTCTGTCTATTGTGTAGCGTCCAAGCAATATTTACATTGTGCTGTGTTTGCCAAAGAGGTGAAATTCAAATATGCCTCTGTCATCTGTTCAAAATGAATGGCAGCTATGTCATGATGACAGTGGGTGGCTGTGTATATCTTCCCCCATGCTCACCAAACTGATCTGTCAGCCTGTGGAAGTCACATGCTGAGGGTTATGAGCACAGAGTCAATATGTGGTCAGTCAGTGTGATTGCAAGAGCGGAAAAACAGAGCTGGGGAATGTGGCCACTCACATGATTTATTTCATCAGTCAGGATCGGGAGCATGTTTTGCTCTCACACAAATGTAACCCATAAGTTCCAAACTATGTCATTTCTGAACCAAAAACTATCTCCAGTCAAGCATAACTTTGTTCTTACTGATCTATTAGAAAACTTTACACACAGTGAGTTCGCTCAGTTTGTACTTTCCCATGCAAACTCTAGATTATAGGCACATAAAATGAGCCGACACTCAACATAAAGGTTTTGCCCCCACTCCGTCTGTCTGCTAATCATGTGGAAGCAGGACATCCACATGACCCAACATTTCTTCCATGCTTAATAGGGTTTGCATGAAAGAGAGAGAAACATTCCTCTTAATGGCTTAGAGGACATCGGCTAAAAGATTGGCTTTTTATTCAACTTGTATGAAAAGTTGTAAGTGGAATTAAGCCATTTTGGCATTAATGATGTAAAACAGGATATGCTTTGCTTTAAAAACATCAGCAGCATCATTTTTGACAAAAGGCTGCATGTCCAAATTCAATGAATAGCCTAAATACAAAGAAACTCTTTTAATCCATATTAGTTTAATAATCAACTGTGGCCCCCTCTATATATCACTAAGATTAAGTAGAAAAAAAAATTATAAAATGTTTTTGTTTTTTCTTAAAAAGTATAAGTCAGCAGTGCCAACAATTCTGACTGCCAACTGGCCATGGCGTCCTAAAGTTTATACTTGCTTTATGGGCCAAGAATTTACTGAAGGCTGCCAATGCAGTTCTATCCTAAACTAGCTTTCCATCCTGATGGCTGCCACTGCCGGTTTAAGTTACTGCAAGTCTTGAGCAGACAGACCTTATCTGAAGTGCATGATACCAAAATAGTAGACTAGCATGAATTTTCAAAAAAATAAAAATAAATAAATAAATAATCCAAGTTCTGAGACTGTAAGCAACAGACTGCTACTTTTAACTAAAACTCTTGTTTCTGCTTCTTCGTTAATTTGTCTTTTTCTTAGGCTTCTTAGTCTCATTCTAATGCCCCCACAATTTCACCAGTGGAGAATTGAAGGGTCTTATGAATTATTCAGCGGCTCAAACTGATTGCACAGGGGGGTGCTACAGCATACAGCCACACTCAGATCCTGCAGGTGCAGAGACTAACGCTGCTTCTAAGAGTAGAAGTGCTGATATGAGATCAGATGCACCTCTGAACAGCTCCACTGGAGGTGCGAATCAGAGTAGATTCAGTTTGAGGAGTAGCAAAAACAAAGTTTCCAGTCTTTTATGGGGGTGTAACCATCATAGCTGGCCAGACTGTAAACTACAACATTTGTTCCCTCCAAATGATTAGAAGTTAGTTTTGCATAGCATGCAGTTTAACAAAAGCATAAGAATGCATAAGCCTCCTGCAATTAAAAAAAAAACTTATTGTACAAAATTCAGAGATTTGATTAAAACACACACACATACAATTTTCATTCATTAGAACCTTGAACCATTTATGCTGTCACAAACAACTAATTTCTAAGCACTTTCCTGTCAACACACACAAAGGTATGAGAATATCAAATGTCAATGCGACATACAGAGCGCGACGTGACGAAACTGAATGAAACAAATGAAGCTGCTCCATTGAAAGAGACAGAACAATATTTCATATAATAAACAATGTCCATTTATTCACTTGCAAGCTAAACGTATTTTGTTAAATGATACTCCTCAACATCTGCAGTCCAAGAAAGGATGTTTAGTCTCTGGTCTGTTTCTTAACTTAAACTGTGAGTGTTTTGTGCTCACCTGAATTATTAATATCTTCAAGAGCGCCTGCGTGCTCCACTGGACTGCAACCTTCTCAAGCCTTTCAGTCTTATTCACATCACATCCCTAATAAATTACTTTAAAAAATCTCGTTGTATTTCAAATGCATTTCTGAAACAACTCCAGAAAAGTACAGCTCGATCTGTTGTATGTTAGAGAGATGAGGTGTATTTACCTTGGCCCTCAACGCTATCTGTGATTTTCATCTCCTGGTCCCGGTCCATGTTGAAAGGATCGCCCTGGCTCCCTCTTTTGGGTAGGTTCGGATCCTGGGCAGCGGCGCATTGTCCGTTTCGCACAGCCGACGGGTCCACAATAGTCGGATTGGGAAGGGGGCATGGATCAGAAGTCGTACTGTCTGTCATGTTTGTTCGCTTTCTTCTTTTCTGAAATCAGATGAAGCCCTCTATATATGATCTCACGTCGAAGTGCGACGCGCAGCCATCCAGTGGCAGCATTAAGGGTAGCGGAGCAGAGATGCGGAGATAAACGCAATCTGCCCAGCATCAGCAACGGACCCCCACCCCACCCTCCCACCGAGAATAACTCCAATCCGAGCGCAGGAACTGCAGACACCCAACAGTTATTTGACATGGGGATGAGAAAGGTGTTGTATCGCTGTCTGGTTTCAACATCTTGACTTTTGCACATCATCTGATCTTAGCTAGAGGCGATAAAGCACAGTTGTAGATGAAAGTGACTTGAGAAACGATCTTGTCAAGTGTCATTGAAACCTGCCACAAATAGCTGTCTCCAACCTTCAGTCAGATAATGACAAACTTTATAATATTAAGAATTTCTGCTTCCAAGTTTTGTTATTATTTATTCAAGTCTTAAATAGCTGTCACACCAGCAATATCACACAGTACAATACAAAGTGTGATTCAGTCTGATAAATAACTGTGATATTGATTTACATAAGTAACAAGTTTATATTTTTAGTAATTTGTGTTTCAGAAAAAAAGCCAGGTAAGGTGCGTTCACATTCAGCCTACCGATTATCCACATTTCCTACGCAACCCACAATGGGTTTGAGTTGGTCAGACCAGTTGACCAACAGAAAGCTGCTTGGTTTGAAAGTCAATTCTGCGTGAAGGGTGCAGATACATACATCTCTACACGACTTACAACGGACAGCGGACCTCTTTTTGCCCAAAACTGTGGAGAAAAAAGTGGCCGCGCATTTTGCCTATTCATTTTTAGCGAACGAAAATACCTCCAAAAGAACCCAAAGCGCCAAGCTTTGCATGTAACCAAGCAACGGACAGGATTTAAATAAAATGGAACGGAGCGACAGTAACTTTCCTTCCCTGCGTTCTGTCGATTTTTGCTACCCTGTCAAATTTTCCTACCTCCCATTAAAGCAGTAGGTAGTACAATTCGACAACAAAAAATGCTCAAACCTTTCTGTAATTACTTGGCTCATGATCCAGTCCGGGGTTTCCACTTCCTCATTAGTGAAAGAAACCCGCTCCGAGCGTTGAACCTGGTTCGAGGGACAACAACTGACGGTTTTTGTCGTTCCATTATCGCTCTCTCTAGTGAGATAAAATCGCTCCAAACTGCATGCAAAAGTTACACACAACTTCTTCCGTTTTAGAAAACAACAAATGCAAAGAAAAACAAAGGACGCAGTGAACACTCTGCGAATTCCAAACGGCGTTTTTGCGCATTGAAGGACACCGCAAAGAAGACTTTATGTAGCTCCGCCCTTTTCAGCGTCGCGCTAGTTGTCTTCTGGCTTCCACAGGTATCCACAACGTGAAGGAAAGGTCGTACGAATTTAGAAATGAACCGCTAGATTTAAAGTTTTCCCGGTCCACTGATATTTGTTCCCAGCAAGCAATAGTCGTCATTTCACCGTCTCGGTTAAGTATAGACCCCGATATAGTCCGGTGTTCTGTCGATTTGTGCTACCCTGTCAGATTTTGCTACCTCCCATTAAAACAGTGGGTAGTACAATTCGACAAGGAAAAATGCTACCTGTCAAATTATGTTTTATTAATGTCTACACCTACCACAACCCTAAACCTACCCTTACAGTAATGCAAATACAGTAATTACGTGTTATATTCGCGGCTGTGGATAGAAGGGATACAGCTACCGGAAACCAACAATAAATATTTTTTTTCTACCTATTAGATTGTGTTTTATTAACGTCTACACCTACCCCAACCCTAAACCTACCCTTACAGTAATGCAGATACATTAAATATTGTTGTTCAGCGTGAGAAAAAGGATGCAATATTGATGTGCGCATGCGCAGAAAATCGTGGTAGGAAAATCTGACGGGTAGGATAAAATGTCAGGACACCGGCTATGTGTAACCCACTTCTAGTCCAAATAACCTTGAATTTGGTTACATGTCGTTTTTTGGCAAAATAACTTGTGAGATGTATTATATTCCATCATGTAAGCAAAGTCCACAGCGTTTACAAGGTGTTTGGTTTCATTTCTTTGACATGTTCAATACGTAGTTTGTGCGTAGCCTCGGTTTATCTCGTAGTCAGAGCAGCTATTTGTAGCCTTACTGTTTAGTCAAAACTGATTCACTGTAGTTTTTGGTCAGGCAGCGCATGAGATGGTTGATATCCCATCATGTTCGCGGTGTCAATAATATCTACAAAGATATAAGTGTAATTTCTTGACATGGTCTATATGTTAGCCTCGTTTTAGCGCTAAATTGGACAGGCTACTGTGTAGTATGCTTTTAGCCCTCCCGGTGAAATCGAGGCAATCCGTGCCCGTGGTCTAATTTAAACGGCTTGGCTATAGCCCTACACCAGACCAACAATGAGCATAATAGCCTTAAAATTGTTTACATGTAATTTTCGCCCACGCAGCTTCTTATCAAATGCAAGTAAACCTCTGAAACATTTAAATTAGCATTATTTTATATTTTATTTAATTATTTTACAGCATTGTTAAATATAGCATTATTTATTATGGCAAAAATAATGCTAAATTAAATGTTTCAAAAAATTTACTTGCATTTGATAATATGATGTCATGCATCCTACAAGCTGTTGTAACATTCATACACGTTATACGATATTATTGATATTATTCGGCTCTTTCATTTTACCAGTCGGAGAGCAGCGGGCAAACAACAAACGATAAAGGACATTCCTACTGTTTTCGTTTTGACATGTGTTCATTATTTATCTATATTATTTGTTATCATGACATTTTAGTGAAGGGAGCAATCGTAGTTGATAGTGATCTGTGACTAGACCCACAGTTCAGCATGCATGTGTTCAGAGGATTAATTGCAAAATTGAATAGATAATAGAGTAGAAGTTTTATCATTTGTATGTGTATACAAACGCAAGTGATTTTAAAACAGCGCAAGAAGAGGCGAAAGAGCAAACAACAGAACAAAAACAGCTTTGGCAAAGATTAATTTATATTAATTTATACAGTGAACACACTCAGATGAATTGGACAAACTGAGGAGGAGTACGTCTGGAAAAACAGTTGGAAATTGGCAATGGTAAAAAAATAAATAAATAAAAATATTAATTAAAAAAAAACTCTCCTAAACAACATTTCCTCACTAAAGCTCTCATCTTTGACAAAGTCCATCATTTATTTTAATTATTATATTGAATTTGTGACTGAACAATGGCTTGTTACATACAGAGAGAGCATGAGCTAATTGAATAGAATATATTTGTCATTGTTCAAGTACAATAAGATTTATTTTGAAACTTCCAAATTGATACTAAAGCTTAAAAATAGAAATGATTTAAAATGGCAATATAAAATGATCAATTATAAAAAGTTTGCAGCAGTATTAAAATAGTGCAAATAGCTCAGATGTGCAATGCAGTATTAAAACCTAAACAGTACAAAAAGAAAACATATTGTAATAAAAATGGCAGGGGTGAATTTATTATTCCATGTACATTTGAGGGTAATGTGTACTGAGCTGCTTTTTAGTTACAGCAGCTATCACTGTGTTGTTATGAAATCAGTTGTGCCAGACAATTTTGGAGGCAGAGACAGATTGTGGGGGGCATTAATAGGGAAAAACTTAAACTGCTGGAATAAAGAGTTCTAAAGGGTTAATGATGAAAAACTTGCAGGTCAATGGGTATCAGATTTTAAGGTTGGTAAACACTTGTACAGTCAGGGCCGGAGTGGGACTCATTTTCATCCCTGGAGTTTCATGCCTTAGACCGGCCCTCTCTTTTCTTTTATTTATTTTTTTATTTGTTTTGTACTGGCCTTTTCAGTGCTGCCTTTGCGCTTTCTGTTATCCATTTTTTTTATCTATTATATTTTGCTCGCATATCTCCAATAATGACTTTTTATTTATGTATTTATTTATTTTTTTGAGTAAGGTGCCGCTGTTAGGGGTGTCAAAAGATAATTATGTCATCATTAGGGTTGCCAATTAACTTCTGGATCCTGAACTTCCTCAACGGCAGACCTCAAGTGGTGAAAGTAGGCCAGTTCACCTCCAAATCCATTACCCTGAATGTAGGAGCCCCACAGGGCTGTGTCCTGAGTCCCCTGCTCTTCTCTCTCTACACACACGACTGCGTGTCTTCCCACAGCTCCACATCTATCATCAAATTCGCTGATGATTCTGTGGTTCTGGGCCTCATTTCCAATAATGATGAGACCGCATACTTGGATGCCAGGACAATTGTCTCTCTCTGAAGAAGAGAGCTGATTGTTGACTTCAGGAAGAGACAGCAGCGGCCCTACACTCCTCTTATGATCAGTGGGACCCCTGTGGATAGGGTGAGCAGCTTCAAGTACCTCGGCGTAAACATCTCCGAGGACCTGACTTGGACTACACGCATTCAAACACAGGTTAATAAAGCAAGGCAAAGACTGTACCATCTGCGACAGCTGAGGAAATTCAGGGTCTCACCAACAATCCTAAAAACTTTCTATCCAGGGACCATAGAAAGTGTACTAACTCAGTGTATTTCAGTGTGGTATGAGAGCAGCTCCAGTCAAGACTGCAAAGCCCTGCAGAGAGTTGTGCGCTTAGCTGAGCGCATCTCAGGGTCTGCTCTTCCCTCTCTGCAGGACAAATGACCTCAAATGCTGCAGAAGCAGAGCTGTCAAAATCATCAAGGACTCAAACCACCCTAGTAACTCTTTTCACTCTGCTGCCATCTAGTAAGCGCTTCCGTTGCCTGATGACAAAAACTGAGAGACTCAGGAGTTTCTTCCCCCAACATTACATATTATAACTTTCTTTAACTCTACAGAAGTAGGCCTAGGCTAAATTCACTTAACCAGCCAATTACTCTTCAACAGTGATGCTATAGAGCTACTGAAAAGCTGAAGTTCAAAAACAGAATAAGGTCTATTTAAGATGCTGATAGCGATTTTGGCGTAAGTTTTGCGTGTATCACGTGATCCTGGTAAGGTAATTTTTTGAATAAGAATTGAACTTGTTTAAACCCTATTATTGATGCCCCTTTTTTTTTTTTTTTTTTTTTTTTTTTTTAACGAGAACAGTACGTAGTACAGTACAGTCAATTTTAATTAAAGAAAAAAGAGTTTTCTTAAAAGTAGAATTTTGCTCTTACTTACGTTATCAAATTTAAATAGTCCCATATCAGCTATGATTTTTATTTCTATATTTTAAACATTATTCAATATTATTCGTATATGTGGCAATCAATAAAACTAAACAAACTGTCAACAATGAAAAGATTTCCTGCCTAGCGTCTGGCGTCCTACCTCCAGTAACCGCTAGAGGACACTGTTGTGAAGGATGTAAAGTTAATAGATAAGGCAGGGCTGATAATTCCTGAATTCGTTGAAACACCCGTGAAAGTAATTGCAGACAGTCTTTCCTTATGAGTTTTAAACCTTATTTTTGTGTTTATTCAGTTTTAAACCATTGGTATTATATGTAAAAATCATATATTGCATAAGTTACAAAGACATTATTTTGTTCAGACAATTCATAAAATGAATACAGGTATGAATTCATGCAGACAAGTCATAAAAAGCTAATACTGGTTGGTGTGCCTCTTCTCAGTGGTTTTCATTGGGCCATTTCAAAAGACACGACAGGGGTGGGTATGTTTGTTTTCTGTTTCACACACTGCTGAACATTCACAACCTCACGAGGGGTGAAGATTTCGTTTACAAGGTTGTCACATCGTTAGGCCTACGATTTGAGCTCTCAATATCTGCAGAATGAAGATTGATATTCATAATCATATTTTACCAAAGGAATGGCCCGACCTGAAACAGGTAGGTTGCTTAAGGTGGGAAAGTTATCTTTTAATAATGTGTTATCATAGGTTAACCACGATTACCTTGGTCATAACACATTTGTCAACATTTTTACATTATTTAACTTGCATGTTGCCTTGCTTCTTCAGACAGGCTTCTAAATTGCCCCTGCTGGATTTTAATATAGTTTGGTCAGCTGTACATCGTCCTGTTTTCCCTCAGGATTTAATATAAAGAAAATGTCTACATATAAAGAAAAATCTGCTTGTCCAGTTTTAGATTATCAAATATTGATGTTAATTGCTAAACCAAAAATGGTGTTTTAAATGCTGAAAGTTTTAAACAAGACTACTACTACCACTTTACCCTTAAAATGTATGCATCTGTTAAACATTAATGAAAGGGTTTGATCACTAACTCTGACCTTTATTGCTTGTTTATCTGACTGAGCTGAGGACGACTCTATTAATCATTTCTGTCTTAACATGCATATTAAATCAAAATGTAGTTTACATTTAAGTATTTAAAATGGATTTATTTCTATCAAATGTATTTATTTGCCATAGTAAAAATGTAATATTATAATGTAAAATTACATCTTCAAATTTATATTCTCTTCATGTTTCACAGAGATATGGATATGGTGGATTCATTCAACTCCACCATCACTGCAAAGTAAGTTTAACACTGCAAATATCTGCACTGGAACATTATAAATGTTCTTTTAATACACCCTTTACACACCTGAGCATTGCTCATGGAGAAAATCAGCTCAGTCTGCAGTTTACTGTGATGATGGTGGAAGAACACCAGCTGGACGGAAAGGGTTTTGCATGCTTGGCCATAGATCCAGCTGGCATGATCTCTTGCGAGCTCTTCCAGAGAGAAAGTGTGAGTGTGTGAGAGTATGTTGCGACCCCCATGAGGAACGAGTGGGCAGAAGAGACGGATCTGATCCTCCACTCAGAGCTGGAGGATGTTAAAGCATCTGCCAGCTTCTTTATACCTGCAGGCCTTTAGAGTAATTGGATTGTTCTGTTCTGTGCTTCATCTGGTGTCTCAGGTGGTTTCTGGTCTACTCAGATACTCAGCTTATGCTGTTCTTCAGTGCAGTAGGAAGAACTCTAAAACAGAAACACTGAATAAACATAAGAATAATGTACAGAACTACTAAACATTTTGATGTGAGTCACTGTAGCAGCCCAGTTTTTCACATTAATTCCTCTTCAGGCTCCACTGCTTTTCTTTTCAAACCAAATGAGCAAGACTTCCTAGAAAGCACGCATTCTTGAGAATATCGGCAGGATAGGAGTGCTTGCGTTTGTGGAAAATGAGGACAGCAGGCCTTCCCTGCACTCCTTGTCTGAGCAGCTGTAGAGCTCCATGGGGTTTAGCTTCAGTAAAATGTCAGACTAAAACCAGTTCACCTTGAGCACAACAATACGGCTGCTGCATATATAAACACACCCACACATAAACTTTGATAAATCTTACCATTTCAGCTGTGTCTTATAAACATAATGTACCTTATAAATACATAAACAACAATATAGACTGAATAACTGCAATTATGATAATTGTAGCAAGCATTTTCATTATAATTTACAACTCTGAAATTAAATACATATTTTCTGCACTGCAGATGAACATTGATTGCTGATGTAAAATGTGCTTGTCAAGCTAAAAACTTCACCGATCTTCCGATCTAAAGTCCACTGCATTGAATTACTGTATGTATTTGACCTTTCTCCACACTGCCACCAAGTGGCTGAAAATAAGAAGTGTCATGTGGCAGTGTGGATACCAGTGCATGGTCACATAAATGTTGGATTTGGCTAATTTTTCCTATCATGGGTTTGTGTGTACCAGGGAGAAGCTAAAATGATGAAGGATGGAAAACTGTTTAGAGTGATCCAGGAAAACTGCTGGGATGCAGAGGCTCGGATTCAAGATATGGACAAGCATGGTAAAGACAGTAAAATAGTGGTTATTTCTCAGTGAAATTTTTTTGGTGGTTTTGTTTTCAGATTTTTTTTTTTTTTTTTTTTTTTTTATCAAATAAATCTCTACATTTATTTCAACATTATCTTCAGACCAGTTCAACTTTAGTTCATGATTATATTTATTATATATTTATTATTGTTTTTGTTTTTTTAGGAGTGACAGTACAGGCCCTTTCCACTGTGCCCGTGATGTTCAGCTACTGGGTAAGACGTAACATGAAAATTAACACGAGAATTTAAGTGATAAACTCTCAGAAAAAAAAAAAAAGTGACAGTTTTTCACTGGGGTGGTCAAAAGGTACGAATATATGCACTTTAGGTACTATTATGTACTTTTAAACTACTCATATGTACCATATAGGGGTAAATAATATAAAAATAAAAACTTTTTAGCTTTTGTACCTTACAGTGCCACCCCAGTGACAGCTTTCTTCCTTTTTAATACTTTCTCCTGTGTTAGATCTTATATTAGATCATATAGAGATTAAATTCCACTGTATATAGACATTCATCACTTTCAAATTCTTTTTGATGGTTCTCTGAATTTCTAAAGGCCAAACCCCATGACACACTAGACCTGTGTGGGATACTGAATGATGATCTGGCTGCTACAGTGAAGCAATACCCAAAGCGTTTCGTTGGGCTGGGTACTCTGCCCATGCAGGCGCCTGATCTGGCAGTACAGGAGATGAGACGGTGTGTGAATCAGCTAGGATTCCCTGGAGTGCAAATTGGCTCTCATATAAACAAATGGGACCTCAATGCCCCAGAGCTATATCCTGTCTATGCTGTAAGTCTATTTGCTTTTATTAGAACATGCCACAGTCACACTAAAAATTTGGTCTCTTTGTGATTATTTTGTCAAGTAGTCATTCAGTTTTGTCTCAGTGTGAAATATTGTTATCAATATTTTGCCTCTTACTACAGGCCGCTGAGGAACTCAGCTGCTCGATATTTGTGCATCCATGGGACATGCAGACAGATGGTAGAATGGCGAAATACTGGCTGCCTTGGTTAGTTGGTGGGTTTGACTGAGTGTCTTGATGTGACGTCCTATGTTAATGTATATATATATATATATTTCATATATATTTAATAGCAGATTCTGATTAGTAAATTAAAAATTAAAAACAAAATCTGATTTTATTGTTTAATTTTTTCATGTTTTAAAATACATTTGTGGTTTTGTGGAAGATTAGTACTGTACAGTATGTCATAATCATTGTTTAGCACCCTTTTTTTTCTTTCTGAAGGTATGCCAGCTGAAACTACAATGGCAATTTGTTCAATGATTTTTGGAGGTATTTTTGAAAGATTTCCCAAACTTAAGGTCTGCTTTGCTCATGGAGGTAAAAATACTCATATTATTTTTTAGATAATCAATTTACAAATTATTGTAGAGCAAAACTACAGTGGTGTAGTAGATGAAGACAGGTTTTTTTTGCTATTACTTGTCTTGAGGGATGTTGTATCACACTTTGGGTTCCAGGTGGTGCTTTCCCATACACTATTGGCCGAATTGAGCATGGCTTTAAAGTGCGACCTGATCTTTGTGCAACTGACAACAAGATCAACCCACGCAAATACTTAGGATCTTTCTACACCGACTCTCTAGTGCATGACCCACTTTCACTGAAGTTACTCATGGAAGTCATAGGAAAGGTAGTTATTTTAATTCTTATATCAACAGTAATATAAAATCTCCCTGTAACATAAGAGGCACAATAATATTTTGTTAGCAACTTACATAAGGAGCTACCTAAGTGACCTCTAACTGATAAATAAGGCAAAGCAAGATTTTTCACGTCTAGGACTTTTGTATTCTGGTAATAAAAACTGTGCAGCAACATACATCTCTGATTTTAGTTGCTGTTTTAGTTTTAATGTGCTATTTTAGTTTTAATAAAGGATTCTGTTTCTTGCAGAATAAAGTGATGTTAGGCACAGATTACCCATTTCCACTGGGGGAACTGGAGCCAGGCACATTGATTGAATCCATGGATGAATTTGATAGTTCACTAAAGGTAACATAAACAGCTGTCTATTTATCTGTCTATCTGTATGTCTGTCTATATCTATCTATCTATCTATCTGAACACACTAGGTTTCACAACATCAAATTGCAAATACATTGTATTTGTCATTTTACAACTCATCCTCATTATACTCTTTTGCTTAGGAAAAACTGCTTGCTGGGAATGCTCTGGAGTTTTTAGGACTGTCAAGAAAACAGTTTGAGTGACCGATGATCAGTTGTACCAATGTGTATCAGAAGACTGATTATGTTACCATAAGGATTTGATCATAAGGATTAAACCTTACTTGATTTGTTTTATTTTGTATTGATTTAAGTATGACACACCCTTCTATTTTTAAATTCTGATTTAAAAAAAATGGCTTGTTAAATGGTTGAAAATGGTCAAATGAAAAGTGTCCTAAATAAATTATGTTGAACCACAAAGAATATTACATACACCTAAGATATAAATGTAAAAGGATGATCCACCTTTAAAAAGAAGTCTGGTGTTTGCTTTAAATAATTAACTCAGTAGGATTTCTATACATCTTTGTTTAAATATTACTGAAACCACCCAGATTTTGTACACATATCACATCCTCATTCTTACTATATAACGACTTTAATGATAAAACTACGAGGAAAGTAAACTACAGTTCCCAGCAGAACCGCGCTGTGAGACGTACGTCGAGGACTTGACGCAGCGCGTACGTGACGTAAGTGAACATACGTGACGCTCGTTCTCTGTTCGTCTGCTGGACGGTAATGGCGGCGTGCCGGGGATCATCGTCCAAATGGTTTTTTACCCGGGAACAGCTGGAAAACACCCCGTCCCGCCGCTGCGGAGTGGAGCCAGACAGAGAGCTGTCGTATCGACAGCAAGCCGCGAATCTTATTCAGGACATGGGCCAGAGACTAAATGTGTATCCTTCAGACGCGCTGATCAGCAGCAGCAGGCCCCTATCTGTCTCTCGCTGTGACTGCTGCTTGTGGTGCCTTCACACCGATAATATCTATCATTTTTGTGTACCATGAATATCTGTAATAACTCTGAACTCGGCTGAAATTATTTGGGGTAGGCAATTAAACCCCTTTTTGGTAGCAGCACGCACTTAGTCTCGGGCAGGCGCTTGCTGGTTAATGCTAATGTTGTACAAATGATTAACGTATAATTTGTATAGTACATGTTATACAGCTTGCTATAAGTTAGTCTGTCTATATATAACAACAACGAGCTAGCCTTATCTTAAATGTATGTTGTTTATGTTCAAATCCCTCAGGCGCGTGACAGCACGCAGCTCACGCGCATCTGTGAAGTCACTGGCGCGCGACCAGGCCGTTTCCCGTAAATATTAAAACCGTTCTGCACTAATAAACCCTGTCAAGATATGGATTATGTTAAAAATATTTGTATTGTTATTTCGGGCAACTTGTATCAGTACGAAACGCGAATACGTAATTAGGTCAGTAAACGGCTGAAGTTACGTAACCCTACGTTTTCCTTAACTCTAAACATCAGTACCCAACTCACAATAAATACTGCCATTGTTTACCTGCACAGATTTTATATGTACCACTCTTTCACCAAATTCCACAGAAATGTAAGTGTTTACAATCCACACTGCCTACATCTATTATATATAGCCTAACGTTACCCTTTTCAACCATATGAATATTCATGAGCCTGTGTTTCACCTGGAGTTTAAGAAAGGTCCCTCAGTGCAACTGCAAATGCAAATTTCCAAAATGAAAGTGAAATAGATACATTATAGAACACTGTGTTAACCACAGCAATGAAATTGTGTGGACTGGTAATATCTGGTCTACCTGGCTGTGATTACATTTTTCATCAGTTCTGGTGATGTTGATGTCTTCAAGAGACACTTTAACCAAAAATTACAATTCTGTCATCAGTTACTCACCCTCATGTGATTCCAAACACTTAAGACTTTCAGTTCTCTTCAAAATACAAATGAATATATTTTTAATGAGACCTGTAGAGATGTCTGTGCCTCCATTGAACACACGTGAGAACAAACCTCATTGGTTCTTGCAAGTCAAGCAAGTATGTCTGAGCTTTCATTTACCATATCTGATGTTTGTGTTTTGATCAATGTTTCCATGTGAATAAACGTCTAAATTAAATTGTTCATTTAAAGTGATTGTGTCTCTCTTCAGAAGGCTACATCCTCAAATCATATAGTTTATGATCTTTTGTAATATTTATTTTGAAAGTGTCAAAGAAATGTCTCAGGTTTCATTAAAACTATCTTCATTTGTGTTTCGAAGATTAATGAAAGTCGTATGGGTTGGGAACAATTCATCAATCACAATCATTTTTTGAGTGAAATTACTTTTTAAAGTAGGCTTGCATCTTTGACATGACCAATAATTTTTTTTCTTTCGTTTTCAGACCATCTCCCCAACAACATTGTTTCTGGCTGCAAAAGTTGAAGAGCAACCACGGAAACTCGAACATGTCATTAAAGTAGCGCATGCGTGTTTAAACCCCCAGGAGCCTCCACTGGACACAAAGAGTAATGTAAGTCCTGGGAATTATTATTGTTTTTTTATTTTCTTCAATTTCCTCAACCTTTTCATCACACTTGATTATTTCTGCTACACTTGCAGCCATAAGAGTGTTTAGATTCTGTCGCTACAGAATCAGGCGTCTCACTAGTCAACTCCAAACAGCTTGATTTTGATCAGGGTTTGTTTCATCTGCCAACTGTTTTTAAAATCTTGTCCTCTTCTGTTATGTCACATAAAGATTTAGTTCACCCAAAAAAATAAAAACTGTTATTTACTCACCCTCATGTTGTGCCAAACCCATACGATTTTTGATCAGCTTCAAAACACAAATGAAGATATTTGAAATGAAACTTGACAGATTTTTTGTTCCTCTTATTTCAAATATTCACCCAAAACTTTGACACTTTAAAAAGTTGATGTAGAGATCATAAACAAAGTCCATATTAATTAAATGAGTTAATCCAAGTTTCTGACATGATCACTTTATGTATGAATAAACTTTATTTATGTTCTTGTGGACATATAAACATTAATCACGTATACATAAGCTTGTCAAATATGGTTAAAGGAAGCTCAAACATGCTTGCTTGACACCAGTAAGGTTTGATCTTGCATGTCACGCAAGTTCCTCTGACCATATTTGAAAGTTTTGAGTGAATGAACTTTCAGTGGAGGGACAGAAATCCCAAAACATCTTTGTTTGTTTTGAAGATGAACAAATGTCTTATGTATTTGGAATGACATAAATGATGACAGAGTTTTAATTTTTGCGTGAACTATTCCTTTAAGAATGACAGAGGGGAGACAGATGAAACAAATGCCTCTGTTATTTCTTTCCCGTTCATGTGAATCTCACAGAACCCGTGACTCCCTTCAATTCTCAAGCAACAACGTAAATGAGGCTTACAACTGAAAATGGACTAGTGAGACACTGACATTATACATCCAGCATGTCAGTGCTGGGACAGAAATCTCTCTTGAATGAGAAAAAATTGTCTTGAAAAAGACAAATAGAAAATAATTGTGTGGCAAACAATTAAGGATGCCTGTAATTGGAAGAGTGCAGAGAATTCAGTTTATGGGTTGAAGATACAGAAAGACACATTACAAGCCTCATGTAATGATTGTCTATTGAACTTCAGGCATACCTCCAGCAAGCTCAAGAGCTGGTGATACTTGAAACCATAGTGCTGCAGACTTTAGGTAAGTCTATGGAAGGAGGTTTCTTTCAACTGAATATTAGAGTGAACATAGAAGACTTGCTGACAGTGGTTCACTTTTGAAAAAATCAAAAAAGCAGAGCATTTGCCTGAAAAGTTGCATCATCATGACTAAATTCACCAGAACGGTGATTTTAAACCTGATTGCAAAGAAACCAAATTGATTTTCAGTTAAATTGCAACATGATACTTGGGTATCATCTCAACAATTCCACATTGTTTTAAAGGCTTTGTTCTAACTAATGCATGATTATCTTTCATGATCCACAGGTGTTGATAGCAGTGTGATTCAGCTGTGAATGAAATTCATGTGCTTTATATTGCAGGCTTTGAAATAACAATTGAACATCCACACACTGATGTAGTGAAATGTTCCCAGCTAGTGCGAGGTATAGATTTTCCTTCATATGCTCTCTGCAATCAACTTTAGATATAAAACAGTGCTTACTTAATCTTTGAATCAAACTTTTGAACTATGGCTAAGCATGCAGTTCATGGAGAGGTAAAGCTCACTGTATTGAGGGTAAATGGGTCTCATTTTTACTCGCTTGTACAGTTTGACTCGCTCTCATTCTTTTGCCATTCTCTCTCCCTCTCTGTTTACTTTCACAGCAAGCAAGGATCTGGCACAGACTTCCTATTTCATGGCTACCAACAGGTTGTTATCCAGAACCTCATTTGTTGCACTGTGACTGCACACTATAGCTTCCTTTACTGCAGGTTACCCTACCAGTGTCCAACACCCTCCTTGCACCGGTGGCTACTGGGACGCCCCCCCCTCTCAAACATGCCCTCAGAGCAGGGTGGGGAGGGGGTTCGGTGGCACCGGCCCCGGTTGCAGTGCGGTGTATTGTACGGGGGATCATTGTTGGCACAGAGGGGTTGAATGCACAATGTGAAGTGTAGTGGTGCTCTTGAACCTCACGTTTGCTCGGTTACAGAAGTGCATTTGTCTAAAAAAGACACTTTGGTAGCCTGAATAGCAGCTAAAGATTACACAGATGTAAACATTACATAGAAGTCCTCACGGTAAGTACACAGACCCCTTTGTTTTTTCCTATGATTTCGTTATTCTCAAAGTGATAACTGAACCTTTGTTTTGGTCTTTCGTATTCAAACTATTTAGAAGTACTTTTTTTTTTTTTTTGTCATTCAATGCCTGAATTGATTTTGAGATACCGACATGTGTTGTGCTTCCGTTGTGATATACCTATGTTTTAATGCAAATAAACCCATTAAGGACCTGTTTGATTTTATTTTTATTTTTTAATTGAAATAGTTGTTTCATTGGCTATGTATTTTTATACCCATTATAATCTAGAAAAACTGTAAGTATCAGGTGTGGGGAAAAAAAAGGTCCTTAAAGGGTGTAGTCGTCATTGTAATTTAATCAAATAGAGGATTTTTTGTTTGTTTGTTTGTGTTTGTTGTCCCTCATTGTGTAGTTATTGTCTTCATTATTTTTTAATCAGGTTAGCGGTCATTAGTGTTTGCCCCCTTGTTTGCATAGGGATACTGCAGCATTGTATGTGATGTCTGAACATGGGACTAGAGCGGCATATGCTCAACACATGGTCTGCATATAATGTGGCCATCGAGGGTTTTTTAAAAAAAAATATTTGGCTTTTGTTTTGCACTCAAACAAGAGCATGTTACCCAAAGGATGTGGATTGAAACTGAATTAATGGAACTTAACTGATAAACCAACCCAGTTTTGCATCGCCAACGTGTCCAATGATGGATGATCTCATAATTTTAATTCCCGTGTGTTTTTTTTTATATATATATATATATATATATATATATATATATATATATATATATATATATATATATATATATATATAAAAGTAGAGGTTGTTTTTTTAGGTCTTGATCATCTGTAGCTAATGCAATTAATGAATGTTACAGTGATCATTTATTTGTCTTTGTTGCATTAGGATTTAAAGGCTTCTCTTACCCCATGTCCAAACATTGATTCTGTTCTGTAGCACAGGGTTACCATCCAGCTTTGATCGAGGCTTCAGTTTATTGTTATTTGTCTCAAATGTCAGTAAAACACTACTTCATTCTATGTAAAAATGTTAAAAGATTGTGAGCTTTTTCTTTATCAGGGACTATTGATGCAGTTTAGATGCATTTCCTTTTTTCTTTCCTAGCAGAGATGTGGGGAAGTTTACAGAGATTAAAGAATAAGCACTTGATGAAGCCAAACAGTCAGCCCTGCTTTGTTTTTTATTATGTGGGCTTGCAATTCTTGTGAGGTAAATGTGGATGGTAACCATATGCTTGTTTGCTTTATTGTTCCCTATGATTCTGTTGACTGCAGGCTTTTATGCCTGTTATTGAATGTACAGTATTATGTCAATAGTATCAAGTTTACCCTTGATTATGAGTAACAAACCTTTTTTTTTTTTTTTTTTGCTTGCACAGATTGAATTCCACAAAGTAAAACTTTTTATAGAATCTTTTTTAGACTCTCTACTGCTATTCTAAGCTTAAAATGTAGGGATGATGCAATTGATACGCTGCTGATCAGAATTGGCTGACTGCACTCCCGACATTAAGCCTTATAGACCATTTCCTCTTAAGACAATTTGTGCATCTTTACATGGATAACATGTTTAGTAATCCTGCTTGAAATTTTTTTTCCTGACCAGTATCAAAAATCTCTTCATCGGCGCTTCCCTTCTCATGTTGTCTTTTGCCATTCGGTTTGTACCCATTGTAAACTACTGTCTACCTTTTTTTTTTTTTTTTTTTTTTTTTTTTCCTACAGAACATGAACTGTAGATTTGGTGGTGAAAAAATTGTAACATCTAAATTGAAAAATGTGAATAAATTGCATAATGCTACATCAAGTATTTTTTGAACTGTGCAGGTAAATTTTGGAAGTATGTTACTCACAATTGGGGAATATCTTAGTGGCTTCAATGCTTCTTTAATAATATTCTGTAGATGTTCAACACTGCCTTCTATCTGCTCCGTGACTGATCATTTTGTGCTCTTTCTTTGTTGTCTTTTTTTCTTCCTCCATAACGTGCTGCTCTTGCAGTCTGCACCTCACCACCTTCTGCTTGCAGTACAAGCCCACAGTCATCGCCTGTGTCTGCATTCACCTGGCCTGCAAGTGGTCCAACTGGGAGATCCCTGTTTCCACCGATGGAAAGCACTGGTGGGAGTATGTGGACAGCTCAGTTACACTTGAACTTCTTGATGGTAAATGGACATTCCCCTAAATTACCATGTAAGGCTTACTTTTCCCTATTTGTTGTGTAAGTAACCCATTATTTATATTCATTCAAATTTTGTTGTAGAACTGACCCACGAGTTTCTGCAAATATTAGAGAAGACACCCAGTAGGTTAAACAGGATTCGTAACTGGAGGGTAAGTGATTAGAATAGATAAGTCATGCATTTGGTGTCTTTACATTGTTTAATTTGGATAACACATAGTTGTTGTTGTGTATATTTCTAGGCTACACAAGCTGCTAAGAAACCCAAATCAGATGGTCAGGCCTCAGACAACAGCTCTTTAGCGGGACCTTCACTATCCCAGGACATGTCCTTGATGGATGCTCTTCCCGGGGTTTCTACAAATACAGCATTTTCCAAAGCCTCAACGTCTTTCCCAATGTCCCTGCCAAGCAACTCAAGCAGCAGTCTTTCTCTTGATTCCATTGCCAACATGCAGGGAACCTCATACACTTACACCGCCCCCAGTGACTGGCCTCAGGACCAAGTGCGCTCAGACCAGTATTCTGTCAAACAGCTTCCCCCACACAGTACTATGCACCCGCACCGTCCTGACAAAAGTGCAGAGTTCAACCCTGCCAAACACGAACACAAGGCCAGCAGTGGGGCGAAGCACCAGGCCATGGCCTATCCTCCACCTGCAGCACCCACACAGAAAATGTCTCTGGACAAATACAGGGAGAAACACGCTGCTGAGATGGCTGTGCAGAAACGCAGGCAAGAGCAGCAGAACGTGGAGACAGAGGTCTGTGGTGCTCCAGCACAGACGGATCACCGCAAGCACCTGCCCCAACTGACTCACGGGCAGCAGGGAGCAGGAGCCACCACTGCCTCACCCCTGAAGATGAAGCTGCCCGTTCCTGGGCAGGACAAGCTCCAGGACAAACGCGAGAAAGGGAGCTCTTTAAAACTGCGTCTTCCGGTCCCCTCCCAGAGTGAGAAGGGGGGATCAAGTAAGGAGGAGCTAAAAATGAAAATAAAGGTTTCCTCTGAGCGGCACAGCTCCTCTGATGAGGGTGCTGCAAAGAGCAAACATTCCAGCCCACTTGTGAGCAAGGAGAAACACAGAGACCACTCAGCCTATCGTCATCATCACAAACACGGCCACTCACACACGCATAGCGGCAACGGCAGGAGCAGCCTTGAGGCACCCGCATCTGGTTCGGGCCTTCGGAGCCCAGTAGGTTCCGGTGGCGATGGCACAAGCTCAGCTTCCAGTTCCTCACGTAAAAGGGTGAACCCTGAAGTCAGCCACAATCACCACTCCAAAAAGAACAAAAGCTCCAAAGGCGGTGGAGGTAGTTCCTCTCATTGTTCCTCTGTTCAGCAGTGTGTGTCATCTCACAGCTCTGTTCTTAACCTTCCCTTCCCCCCTCCCCCTGTCACATACCAGGTGGGCTACGGACATCTCAGCACCCTAGTGAAACTGGACAGGAAACCAGTGGAGAGCCATGGCCCTGAGGGTGCCGGCCTAGCTAATGGCCAACACACAGACTACACAGATACTTTTGACACGCTCAAGTCGCTGTTAAGTGCCCAAGGAATGGACTCTTGAACTGATAGGAAAGAGGATAAAATATAAAAGAAAATCAAGCATAGAGTTCATTATTAGGAAGAGGAAAAAAACAGGAATGTGAAGAGTAAGAGAAAGAAAATAAAAATGCTTCCCGATCTTTTGGCAGTTCGGTTCAGTCTCGCCATCTCTGTATAACTGCTGCTTTTCCTCAGTATTCCCTCACGAGCAGTCTGTATGTATGCGTGAGCCAGTATATGAATGTCAGGGCCATTATAGTAAAAAAAAAAAAAAAATACCTTTTCATGATAAAAGCATAATGAGTGATTAAAGTTTTTGCAACAAGAAAATTTATAAGACTGAAAGCACCCTCTAAAATGACTGACGCTCCTCTCATTTGTTAAACAAAGTTAGTAGAAGGAATGCAGAATCAAGATTTAAGTTCCATAGTTCCTTGAACGTTTCTTTGTTTCCTTTCCCCTCATCTGATACCTTCTATGTGAGCTGCATGTTTATAATGAAAGGGACGAGATAGTTGTTTACAGATTGTGAAAAAATTTTTACATACATTCTCGTATGTTAAAAGCTGTACCATAACTTCTCAGGTTTGGAGCTGCTTATAAAATATATATATAAATATATATATGGGGGTAGGGGGGATTTTGTGACTCAGTCTTAGAATCTATCACATTGGCATTTCTAGCGCAGCCTTCCAGTGATGTGCTCTAGAACTGGTGTTCCATGTTGCAATCAGGAGAGGGTGAACTAGCAGGCAAGCCACACCCTGCCAATTACCTGGCTTGTTGTCATGCAATTTGTACCTTTTTTGATCTTCAAGATGACCTTAAGCTGGATGCCAAAGGCTGTGCCTCAAAAAGTAGAGTTCTATGAAGTTTACATAACCTTCGCTGTGAAGTGCATTTTATATATTTCTTGGCTTGAAGCAGTAGCCTATTTGTGCAACTCTGTAAGTCAGTAACAAATGACTAGAAGCATACATGGGTAAGAGGAGATTGAGTTCATTATCACAGTGTTGACCCAAAGAGATCTGGGCTTACACAGGCCCTCAACATTATTTCTGAATACGGATGAATGGTTTAGATTTTTTGATTTTGATTCTTTTTAGTGTGAAGCTATTGGTAAATGAGGCCAGCATTGTAAAAACCATAATTTTACTTTGGATCGCTGAATTGCAGTACGATAAGGCAAGTGCAAACCCTGGCACTTTTTTTTGTCCCAGTTTTATTTAGATTTAATAATAAATTCCATGGTTTCCACTACCTTAACCTCAGTCTTTATGTGATCATTTATTGCGTTAAGAACTTATTGGCACATTTGTAAAATAACTATTTACAGACCTTCACTGTTATTTTATAAATTACATTTTTCTCCATGTTAAATTATGTTGCCTCACAATGTCAGTTTGCTTTGTAAAAAAGTCACTTTTTTGATTTGGTGAATTAAGTTTTCAGTTGATTGGCCTATTGCAGGCTTGGCTGTGATGAGAGATGAATGGATGTCTTAACAGTTCCTCTGCTGAAGGTCGTTGCTTTGGATCTCTGCAAAGAGGAAAATTGTTCCACTGTTACGTAAAAGATAATGTGTGGAGAACTTAGACTAATAATATACAACAAATTAAAAAAACCATCACAAAATTACCTGAGCAAATACTTCATTTAGTAAAAGTGAAAATTACCTGGTTAGGCAAACCTTGACAAAGCCCTTTGCATGTGTAGAGAAGTCATCAGTCAGAGACGGCATAAAGCCCTTTTGAGCCCCAATGTAAAAGAGGGCTGCCATTTTGTTCATGTGTGCAAGGGGTGGCTTTCCTGTGGCCATTTCATACACAGTGCAGCCAATGCTCCAGATGTCTGATTTTCGTCCATGTCCTGTCTCACTTATCACCTCTGGTGCCATCCAGTATGGGGTACCATGCACAGACTTCAGAAGGTCACTCTTACTTCCAGTTGAAGTCTGAAGACGGCTAAGACGGCGAGCACAACCAAAGTCGATTAGCTTGACCACTCCGTTGGGCATAAGCATGATGTTGTTCCCCTTCAGATCTCTATGGATGACCCTGTTAGCATGAAGATAGGCAACACCTTCCAGAATTTGTCGAGTGTATAGAACGAAGACGACCTCTGGCAAGGGTCCGAATCGGCTCAGAATATTAGAGATGGAGCCACCTGGAACATACTCCATGAAGATGCTGACAGTATTCTCACAGAGAGCTGTGCCCAAGAAATCAACTATGTTAGTGTGATGAAGGGTCTTAAGAAGATCCACTTCTCTCTCCAGGCATTCATACTGTTTTTCTGCCATCTCTGAAGTTGAAGCATCCAGTGCCACCTGTTTTACTGCAATTAGCTGACCTTGACTGGTTAGCCCACAATACACCTATGAATAAAATATGGAACAAAATTTGAAAATGATCGTTTGTTAAAGCTAAGAAGAGTGCTTTAAAATGATTGCATTTAAACACCTACTGTTCCGTAAGCTCCTTTACCCAGAACCTCTCCTTTTGTCCATGTAATGGCATAATCTAAGCATGATCCATTAGTGTAATGCAGTTCACCTGAGGATGCACCCTGATGGACAACAGAAACTCAATGTAACGGCCCATAAAATATCACAGAGGTAGCTAACCTTGTTCCTGGAGAGCTACCATCCTGCAGAGTTCAGCTCCAACTCCAGTCAAACATCTAGACCAGCTAATCAAGGTTTTCAGGGTTACTTGAAAACTACAGGTAGGTGTGTTGAAGCAGGGTAGGAGTCTGAAATCTGCAGGAAGGTAGCTCTCTAGGAGCAAGGTTGGTTGACACTATGTACAAGTGTTATGTTAGAATGTTACCTCATTTAAAAATGTCTTAAATTTTGAAGGCAGGTTATGTTTGAACTCTGTGCTATCTTCCTTTTCAGTCTCAATTGTTTCCACATCTCTTCTCTCGAGTGAGATCAACCCCTCTGCCAAAGACCTCAGCAGGTCATCTGTGAGAGGTCCATCACCAACCTCATCTAGAAACCTGTGGTACACAGGTGATACCGTTTCCTCACTTGTCCAGGTATTGATAAGGGGCTGCGATGGCAATTTGGTCTCATGTGATAATTCAGGTTCACTTTTGGCACCTGCATCAACTGGAGTTTGTTCTTGATGTATTATTTCCTTTATGAGACTTGTTTTGGATACAGTGTTGGAAATTACTTCTTCAATCACTGATAGTATGGAAGTATGTTGCCTTTCTGAGCTTGAAATTTTCTTCCCATCACCCTCGATGTGCATTTCAGATTTATTCTGCTGGACAGCTCCACAAGCAGAAGTTACAAGGACATGGCATTTATTCTCTGAAGAAGGTGTGTGTTTCTTTATCCCTTTGGTAATATTATCCCTCCGCTTGAGCTGCCTGCATTTACCTCGACTGGATCGCTCTGATTTAGCTTGTTTCCTTCGGTTAACCTCCACTGTTTTTTGGCCCCTCAGTTTTCCACTGAGCTGTCTTTTAACTTGAAGTGCTGTATGGACCTGTCTGGTTCTCTCCGCAGAAATGTCTATTCTAAGATTTTCATAAACTGGAGTCGCAAACATTTCATAGATTGCTGGACCTTCATCTCCCTGACTGATCTTCAGAAACATGTCATTGTAAGTGACATAATCCACAGCAGACCTTGCTCGCTGTACTGCTCCTGTTGCTGGCTTTTTGAATGCTCTTGCACTTCTCAGATCTCTGTGAAGTTGGTTTTGGCCATTATTGCTTACTTTCTTGTCATCACTCAAATTCATGTGTTGAAAAGCTTCAGAGACCCCCCTTGTTGTTGGGGCTTCATGTGCAGTTTTTTTACAAGGTGCTCTTGGCAAATATTTATTAGTAGACTCTTCTGCAATAACTAGGCTGGTAGGTTTACTTTCTCTGAGTTGCACCTTTGAGTGAATTGGTGAATTTATCCTACTCCTTGTGGTTTTAACAGTACTTTGTTTTCTGTGTGCCAGAACATTGAATGACTGATTTGTCTGAATAGATGTTTTGCCTTTACTGTCATTTCTTTTGATCATCTTGACTGGTTTGGTCTTTACATGTGAAGTTTGTTCTACTGCACCAGTTTCCACAGTGGTGAAGTGCTTCTCACCTGCAATAAAACAAGGTCCTCTGACTATAGGTTGTATTTGTCTGATTATGCTTTTGGGTCCTTCAGAGACAGAGCAGCAGTCCATTGTTGGAGACTTCCTCTGAAAATCCTCTGAGTTTTCAGTTGTTTTGGAAGACTTGCATCTTATTTCATCCTCAACCTCCCTAACAGTCAATGATTTGACAGCTGTATAGCCTTCCTTGTTGTCTGAAATTACATTATCTTTTGTAGCATTGTGTATTAAAGAACTGACTAAATCCTGAAAGTCCAAATACATCCCCAGTTCCAGATTCAGTGACTTCTCTAAGCCCACATGTATCTTGTGTGTATCTTGAGGCACAGTCTCATCCTCTTCTTGGCTACTACTGCTGCAGGAGTTGCTCTCTTCACTGCCTTCTCTGGTGCCTCTGGATCTTCTGGAAGATGCCCTGGAGATCCTTTCCAGTCTTTGTCTGGACTGTGACGAGACGGGCAAGATGCTACTTTGTTTTAAGAGCAGTGGGTGCTCAAGACTTGAACGTGCAGAGCCATCCCTGTATATATTGTCCAGCGGAGCAAGATGTTTGGGTGACTTTGAACATAGAGTAGGTAGTGTCTGGAAATCACAGCACAACACTCAATATGGAATTAAAGGCAAGACTTTTTTGCAGTTGTTGAAATGTTAAAAAAAAAAAAAGATTTTCCTCACCTTTTGTCTGTTATCGTCATCCCCTGTGTGAACACCGCCAAGTCCTGTAGTTAATTGAAAACTTTTGTTATATGCCTTACTCTCATTTGACAAAATTCTCAACACTTTTCTTTCATTCATTACAATCAAAGTTGCACACAGACACTAAAACTTAAACATAGAGTTACCTCCAGCTACATTAAGCTAATGTGTCCTCACTTTTGGTGACACTGCAACCAAGGTAGGCAAAATATTTGTTTGAAAACTAGCCTATGAGCATCCTGTAATCCTGACCCTAATGGATTGTACAAAACATTAGTGAAGGTCTGCTCTAATGCCTGGTCTTCTGATGACAAAATAGCCTAAGTTCCTATGCTCATTCTTCTCAGACTATCTCTACAGCTTGATCAGGAGACAGTTGGGGCAGCTTTCCGCAGGCAAGATTCTGGGGTCTCTAACATGGTGATTCTTCTTTTAATCCATTCTATTTTTCTAACTCTAGTGCAAGCTCCTGGCAATATGAATAAATGTCTCCTTGATCACAGACTAACCTAATAACAAACTCTATAAGGAAAGTGATCAAGCACTATTTCACTTCTTGCGCTTGCTTCTTGTGTTACTTGTAGATGTTCTTTGGAAACTCCTCCAGTCTCATCAGAAAGAGCAGTTGATAGTGGATTCATTGTGCACTGAGAAACCACTGAGACTAGGGAACACTCAAGGTTATCTGGTCTGTTTAGGGAGCAACATTAGTGATAGTGGCTATGAATCCACAAACACTTTTGAACATCCTCACACACCCAGTCTGGACGGCATGCAGCTTTACTAAAGGCTACTTCACACTGCCCCAGCAGATGCTGACCAGCGACAAAAAGCATCAGATTATGTCACTGCTTAGGTATTCTATGACCTGACAAATGCCGATTGAACGTTCATTCAGTGAAAACAAATGGTGACCAAGAGCAACACATGCCGACAGGGGTAATGCATTGATCGGACTAAACCTGACAAACATGTCTGTTGGCATTGGTTAGCATCTATTGGTGCAGCGTGAAATAGCCATAACTAGTGGACCCACTTACATTTTGGCTTACTGTTTGGCTTGTTTATTCACTGAAATCTGTCAAACCACATTACAAGAAATGCATGTGTGTGCACATTTCTGTATGTATCTAATTATCAGTGTCTGTAGTTTTTAAATACAACAGTTCTTTCAGAATAAACAACTGTCTGTACTTACTGTTATGAATGTTAGTCCGTGCTTGCAGCAGCACACTTGCATCAAGAAGAGGGTCTATTAGCATTGGTGCTGACTTACTGAGCTGTGTCACATGAGCAGCAGGAAGAACAGGTATCAAGGAAGAAGTCAAACTGAGTGATGGATGCAAGGACCTTATATTGCCACAGTCTTTTCTGTTGTTCCATAGGCTAGGCAAGGATGAAGTCCGACTGAGTGAAAATTAATTTATATTAGCATGTTCACATTGTTCAAAGCATTTACAAATTAGCTATATCTTCTTTTGAAACGTGCTGAATGTTTCTTAGCAGTAAGCGAAGAGTTAAATCTTCCTTGGGCAAGTTCTCTCTCACTCTCTGTGGATAATGGTACACCCTGGAACCGTAGTCTTATGCTGACAACGGCTTGATCCTGTAACTGTACTCCTCTGTAAGGTCTTTGTGTAGAAATGAGAGAGAGCAACTGAATGCACGAGGTTTCATGCAGGTAAATTGTTTGTGAGGACAGTCTTTTTGTGCATTTTATGTTTACACAGCTGCTGTTGGTGGTGTTTAAGTGCAAATTATTGACTTGTGATTGGCTCTCTTGTTTATCTGAATGCTAATTTAATTTGATGAGAAAGCGATGAATGGGTGTGTATGCGGTCAGCTGGCTAACCTGCTTCGTTTCCTCTCATCTCTGCCATCTTGTCTGATGTCTATCTTTGGCTCCATCCAACCCTCAAAGCAAATCCTATTATCTGCAGACACAGCCACTCTGGGTGAAAAGGGTCATTTAAAATAGCCCTCATGGTTATGCTACGGAGCTGATATAAAAACTGACAACACATATATTACTCAAGGAGAATGATGAAATGAAATGAGAATTATATATAATATATATATATATATATATATATATATATATATATATATATACATATATATACACACACACACACACACACGACATTTTTGAAAAATTAATGCTGTTCAGCAAGGATGCATAAAATTTCTCAAAAATGACAGTACTTTTACATTGTTTTAAATTACTTTCTATAAAAAAAAAAAAAAACATTAAGCATGACACCCGTTTTCAACATTGAGAATAAAGGTTTGGACTAATGACTTCTAAAATTCAACTTTGTCATCAGAAATAAATTACATTTCAAAATAAATGAAAAAGAAAACAGTGGTTTTGAACTGTAAAAAACATTTTAAAAAATCTTAAAGACCCCAAATTTTTAAACTGTGTGTATATACACAACCTGTAAACTAAATATGCAATATATATAAAAAGTACCTTTCACAAAGTCAGTCCTCTCTAAATTTTCCCAAGCTTCAGTGAAACCAAATGTTTTACAGTTCTTGTGAGTCTTGCATAATCGTTATCTGTGAGTGTCACAGATTCTGTCACAGGTTCTCTGCGGACTTTGTGTAGTCTGACTCATTTGAAACAGAGAAGCCCAAAAAGCAGAGTCAGACACACCCCTCCTATTGTCATGGATTCTCTGAGGGACGGGCTGAGAGTCTGAGACTGCTCTGTGTGTGTGTGTGTGTGTGTGTGTGTGTGTGTGTGAGGGTGGTGGAAAAGGTTGCCAAAGCTTTTGAAAGCCCATTGGACACAGAGAGTCTCTCTCATTCTGGAATGATCCTGCAGGTGTACCTCTGACACTGTATTCTATCTTCTAGGATTAACAATGAACAAGTCTAGTTGTTGACTGACCTTGGTGGATGTCTGTAAGATCCTTTTGTGCCATGATAATCTCAGCTGATTCTTTCTGCAAAAAAATTAAGTAAAAATTTAAAAGGTTATCAATGACACAGCTGTTATGCAGCAAGAAACAAAAGCTGTGAGGTTGACTGTCCCTTACAATAACCTTTCACAGAATCACACGACTAATTCACCTGTTGACTACTGACCATCTGGAGGTCGTCTATTCAATCAAATAACACCATCATTAGCCAGCTGTGATGCCTGTGATCAAGGCTCAGCCAAATGAAACGCCATGAAGGGCTTAATCAAAATATTTCAGAGCAAATAAACTACATTTAATTGGCTTTGCCTTTACAATCCCACTGAGCCTCATTTATTATTTGATTTGGTTTATGTCGTCATTATGTTTGTACGCTTTTGTTCACAGTTCAAATGGATTTCTAGGGGACACACTGTTAAGATTCACTATGTATAATGAGTAAGAAGTGTGAGAGCACCTGACCTTCATCCCATCTGAATCTGGTGTGCAACAGCCACGTGTAGGAGAGCAGCTGGGGAGTACAGAAGGACTCGTTGGCCAATAAGACACGTCCAGACACGTGAATAGTGTTTCTCCAAAATACAATACAAATACTAAAGTAAGTAATCACATTGAAAACATAAACAGGTTTCTAATGAATTGCACTACAAATAAACGGTTGCTTTTTTCTTATAATACTGTTTAAACATTGGTATAAACTCTATAAACAGTGTTTTGAGACTTATATGAGCTGGTATTGCTGCTACCACTATATTCACATGATTGACAAATAAATTCAATGAAAACATTGATTGGATTATATATAGAAAATATTAAACGATTATGCACCATGTAGATATAGTCCATGATTTATGAAGAGATAATCATTTTTATCCACCTTATTTTAATATAAGAGAGAGTGCTCTTGGTATTGCAAACTGGTATTCGTTACCATAATTTAAAAAATGTATTACTCTAATCATAAAGACACTGGTTTGTAGCATAATTAGTTTTACTGTTTACTGCACTTTCACAGAAAATAGCTTGCTTCCACACTGGGAGTATGTAGCGTTTTACCTGTTTGCATTGATGAATCCATTATACTGAAGAGTTCTTCCTTCTTGGTGCTCTTGATCTGAGATACATACCACAGAGCAGTATGACCTCTTCCATCAAGGATCTTCATATCACTGGTAATCAGTGCAGATGGATTAGTGACTATTTTTCATTAAATAACCATCCATTTCAAATTCCATTCCATCTTCCAAATACACTGCATTTCTATTTGTTGTTTATATTTTATATTTTCATTACAAATCCAAGAGGGTATTGATAAAATTACATTGAAATTGGTTTTCTTACACCGGAAGAGACATAAGTTCCTTCACCACTTCCACAGGTTGATATTCCCACGGCGTCTCCAGTCCTTCAAACAGATCCACATCCCTTACAGCCAGCATCAGTGGGGTCAGTCCATCTCTGTTCTGTTTATTTACCTCCAACAAGTCTGTCTGGGCCTGTAACACAAACAATATAAGCTTTATTTGCTGTAATTTACTCTAGCCATTGCTTGAGGTAAGTGTAAAAATATCTCACTCTCACATGACAGGTGGCCAATACTGATCCATCAGAGAACTCCCTATGGAGTCTAGCCTGATTTGTATGAACCTAAGGTTTGTATTACATTTCAAACAGTCAAATGGCAAGTTGAAGTCTGAGCTGCTCACCATCAGGTCCTGTAGACAGCAGAGGTCTCCCCTCCAGGCTGCTAGTGAGAGCTGCCTCTGATGGGGTACGTCTCTGATCATAGCCATCAACAGCTCCCCCTGGAGTGCTGGTTGACTAACATGAAGAGCTGTCTGGTTGCTGTAGTTACACAGTGTAGCATCTGCTCCTCTTTTCAGAAGGAAATGCATCACCTGTGTTTAAAATATGTTCAAAGCAATGTATCTGAATGATAATTAAAAAATAAATCAGGTGAATAATATTCTTATAGGTTTATGATATATAAGCAAACAAGTGAGAGTTCCATGCTGACATTAACCGACATCATGATTTACAAGTGTGATACTGCTTTTATACAATTCAATAGTAACCTACATTTTAGACACACTATTGGCAGTTACTTTGTATATTTTTGCTCTGCCTGCGAATTACACTCAAATTTATGTTGCAGTTTCTGAGCAAGTTCTGTGAAAGAATCTGAAGATTTGAACTAATCAGTTGAGTAAATGATTCAATGACTTAAGAAATTGCCCCCATAACCTCATTCACAAGTCCACATTCACATTACTCCAATTTTATAGTCCACTGAATGGGTAAATAAAAACAAATGAGCAAATTCATACATTGTTTTTATTTGCGTTAATTTAATGTGACACATCGTTATACACTCGTTATTGAGGTGCATTATGGAATTGAATGAGTGCACTCGATAATGTCCACTATTGTTTGGTACACCACTACAAATGGCTGTCCCTCAAATAGTGCACTATATAATGAGGAACGACTCAGTACAGTCTTGAATCATTCTTTTGAGTGAATCAGTTGAGTGGATTACTTACTCACTAAACAGTCACTTGTCACCACCTAGTGATGTAACAATGTAACGTGAAGAAGATTCACTTTACTGCAAAATTCCTATCAGCGAAGCACAGACCCAAACAAACGAAGCGATTCAAACAATTCAAAGCCCCCAGCGGTATCGGACTGTATATTATTAAAGCTAACTCTTGTTTAATGCATAATGCAGTAATTAAATCAAGAAAACAGGAAGCAGTAGTAAGGAGCTACTAAGTGAAACATTATGCCCATTATATTAATCAATACATTACACTCCCATTACACTACATTAGCTCTCCTACACAGAAGTCAGCTATAGTTTCCGCTCTGTTTTGATCATATCACCCTATTGTCTCATACCCTAGTAAGACCCCTCCTGCAGGCACTGATAAGAGGAGTGGAGCCCTGTGAATCATGAGGCAGGTCAATCTCTTCCCAGGCGTAGATTCCCTGCTCCAGTCCCAGAGCCACAGCCTCAAGCTCTTCCTTCAACAGCTGCTCCACAAATCTGCTTCTTTCATGTTTACTCATGCTCCAGTGTTCTGGCAGATGCACAGACACAGAAAATTTGCTGCAGTTCTGATGCACTAACTGTAATGAATATCTTTATTAATATTCACAACATGCATAAGAACTGCTTTGTTGCCCCCATGTGGTTATATTTATGTTGAAGGCAATGCATAAGCTCAGTTCTGTTTAAGTGCAAGGACATTTTATCATCTTTATTTTTGTATTCATCTTGTATTTTTCATCTTTAATAAGTTGTAAATGTTTGCTTTTGAAGTTATAGATTTGCACATTTTTCCCTAAAGCAAATTTCTGTATAAATGACTAATAAATGTAATATTAGTAGATAGTAGAAATTAATAAATGACCATGCATTTATTGCATAAAAAAAACAGAAGCTCTTATAAACCAATAATCAAAATTCATAATACATAAATTGTCATAGAACTTCCCAAGAAAAAAATATTTGATGTTAAACAATAGTTACTAAATAAGGGAATGAAAAGTGTTTTCTTTTGCTTACAGCAAGAACCAGCAAAACTCACCTGTGTCGGCAGTTTGCTACTTCTCTGGACTGAAATGTTTGAGTTAAATGAAGTTAAATTAGTTCCTGTGTTTACGTCCTTATCTTTTAAGGGTCAGTCCTTTGTCTTCATTGCGCGTTTGCCTGAAGCAGCTTTGAGTTTACAGCCTGTTACCAAGGAGACGCCAGCTTTGGCATGAAAACAATGAACTCACTGTGAGACCTTTGTTTTGGTTTCAAAGGGGGAGTGTGCAGAAATGTCCACATTTGCATTTGGTTGTTATGATAATAAAATAATATGATTTTATATATATATATATATATATATATATATATATAATTATATACACACACACATTAGTGAACATAAGATACTAAAGGAATGGAAGAATTTTAAATACCTTTTCTATTATGCCAGTATTTCACACCTGCACCACAAACCTCATATACCAGCCAGCATATAAATTGTCTCTTGTAGCCTCTTTGCATTTGTGTTGAGCAGAAGCTGTCCTGGGAGTCATTCTGTGGGAGATTCAGTTGCATTGATTGACCTTCACTGGGGCCAACAGCCTTCAAAGGCAGAATTACACAGCTGTATTCTACTGCATTAAAGGATCACTGAAACGACTGATCATGATCTAAGGCCACGTACACACTGCAAGTTTCAGGAGTGACAACCGCATTTAAATGCGGGAGTGAGTCCCGTAAATTATCGTTCCATGTGTGTACGGAACAGCAGTCACTCCCGCATTTGTGACCATAGCAACATTATGGTTTCTTGCAGGAGTGAAGAAGAATTTAGTCGTTTGGTATCTGCCATTTCTTGGCTAAAGACTCTTTTTCTCCGTCGATTTTAACTGAACTACCGCTGATAGACGTGCTGTGTTTTATTTCTGCTCGGGAGGCTGCTAGAGAGCGCTGTCTTGCAGTGTTGCCATGTCCTCATAATTATTTATTATGGTATTAATATTAAAATTAATATAAAATTAATATTATAATATTAATATTAAATATTATGAATCTTTGCTATACCTTTTACAGTATACTGAAAAAAAATGATTCATTAAATTTACTAAAAAAATTTTAAGGTAAGTGGTTGCAATCAATTTATTTTAGCTACATTTAAATAAACAAATTTATTTGACTAACTTTCAACATATTTTTTTTTAAATTAAATGTAGCTAAAATAAATTGTTTGCGACCGCTTACCTTAGTAGCATTTTTTCAGTGTACTTACTGGAACACCATACAATTTTGCAGTTAGTTGTAACACTTCAGATTTAACATTTTATAAATTTCAGACATTATCACAAAAAATACAAGACTTGAACAACGCAGAACCACACGACATCTAGTGTTCACTGCGAATACTGTTGATTTTGTAGTTGCTTTGATTAGAAACCCTTGAGGAAAAAAGTTAAACAATAAACTATCAAATATCTAAACGTGTGTATAGGCTATAAAATACACAATAAATAATAGAATAGCAACTGAATAGAAAACGACTGAAAAAAAAATTACTTCGTTTATTAACTTATATTTAAGTATAAAATTTGCTGTGTTTTTATTATTCGTTCACATGCGTTTCGACATAACTGATCGTTCAGTTGATTTGTTTTTTTGTTTTTTTTTTCATTTCAAAAACTATCATTGAATGCAAAAAAATGCCATCCGTGGTTTGTCTTATCCCTCCAGCAGGAAGTGTTTGTTTGGAAAATGTATTTTTCCACTCATATGCATTATTTAGGCTGGTTGATATATTGCTGTACTGTTTTAAGTCTGGCTTCTTGTTTGCTTTGTTTACATGTAAAGTTATGTTTATGTTTTGTAAAGCATATTGATGTCATCACGATGGCGCATATGTAAATTCACGTCAAAAAAAAACAATTGCAAAATATATTTTGCAAAAGTGCAATTGATTTCTTTATTTGCGGAACTTTGTGATTGGTTGCAGTCATGGGCAGCTCAGCTGAGAGGCGCTGTTGGAGAGCTGGAGCGCGCGCTGAAGGAGCGGCCGCCGTCAGTCAGAGCGCGCGGAGCTGTCCAGTGCTGATGCTCTTCAGACGCTCGAGGTGCACTCGGCTTTAGCTCCTAACAGCTACCGCCAACGACAACAAAATTACACTCGTCTTAAATGATTATGTGATATGTTACGTGCTATTTGAAACGGTGCCCGGGAGTTTATTTAATCTGAGGTAGTTTTCAGTTTCAGATCTTCTTTCGCCCAAGCAGTGGGAATGGACCGTACGGGCTGAACGACTGGCGAGCGTCGAGACATTTTGATTGTTTGATTGATGCATTCCTCTGCAGACCGCGGGGTGGACGACCAGATCTGCTGACCGGAGAGAAAGTTTCCTTGGATAAAATCACACGATGGTGGATGCGGCTGAATGCTGTGTAAAGGTGATGTGCCGATTCAGGCCACTTAACGAATCGGAGATCACCAGAGGTGACAAATACATACCGAAATTCAAAGGAGAAGACACCGTGGTGATATCGGTAAGATGTCTTCAGAGTCTACAGATGTTATCAAGGCGAACAAAAAGTCCTTGAATCTTTTTCTCTCGTTCGCGCATTTTCTTTCTTTGAGCAGAAGGTTGCTATATATGATGTAACTTGAGATAAATATAGGCTCTATTCTGACTCATTAATGTGATCATTTCAGATCTGTCTGGGTGAATCATATTCGTATGGTTCTTTAATATTACAAAGGTTAATCCTGAATTAAGTCTTAGTTCTTAGTTTTCCCTCTTAGACAGCCTAACATTTCATTGGAAAAGCAATAAATTGTTGCGCTTTGAGTTATTTATATTGCTGCGCGTGTTTTAACTTTTGTTTATTGTTTTAGCGAGAATTTCTCCACACAGTGCTATTTTGAACATGCTTTCTTTTGTTTTACTAAAACGGGTTTGTTTCAGTTTTGTGTTTTTAATTACGTACATTATACTGTAGACTTGGCTACATAGATCTATTGAACATTCCCCTTATGGCAGTAAAAAGATACAGGACTCAAGATGACCTTAAATTGCTACGTGTTGACACAATGGGACCGACAATGAAATAACTTATTATGGGCTTCTCAGCAAATATTAAACGGCAAAGCTATATGAAACACACACACACACACACACACACACACACACACACAAAAAAAAAATTGTGAAAGGAAATGTACAACAACAAATATTGTAATTGATAAATTGCACACATTACATAAAACACTTGGGGAAACATGTCTATGGTCACAGTTTATATTTTTTTTCTTTTAAAATCTACATTCATTATATATATATATATAATCAACTATAGTTGACTGTTGTCTGAATATACTTATATAACAATGAATAGATAAATAAATCCATTTTGATTAATTTGAGTAAAAATATGTTTTCTTTACCAAGAAAGTGGAAAGATGAAAACCAATATTTTCTATTTCAAACTTTCACATAGCATCTTTAGGTTATAATAACATTAAAAATTCAAATCCAGATTTTGATTTTCAAAGATTTATTATAAAAGGGATCCCCCCCCCTCCCCAAATGCAGTAAATCCATGAAACGTTTTTGTTTCTTGTTTTTTTTTTTGTTTGTTTGTTTTTGTTTTTTTCAAAATGCAATCCATTGAATCAATATAAAACTTATTTTTCATATTGAAACTGTTGAAAATACACAACAAAGCAAGTTGATCCACATATGACAGCCTCTGAACTTGGTCAATACTAATCTTATATACAGGCACTGGACTAAAAATAGCCTACATTCAACCAGTCATCGCTCCCAAAATGAATTCAATGGGTCATCTTGTTTGCTATAAATTAATTACAATAAAATAAAACTTCATCATGAACAAGAACATGAACAATATCACATTAGACCACAGAAATTCCAAAATGACATTTCCCTTACATTCAACTTCCAAAAGTGCATTCATCTTTAATGTTACATTCATTTAGTTGACTAGTGCTATACGCTGTATTAACAAAAACATAAATGGCATTAATAAAAAACACTTACACTTAGACCTACAAGCTACGCAATATCGCGTTCATAATCGAATGCGATTCATCTGCGATTATGAACGCGATATTGCGTAGCTTGTCAGTGATCTACGTCTCTGTGTTTTAAATGCCTCGCGCGATCTGAAAGCACGTGATGGAGATTTACTACTAATCACAGAACCGGCTTTACTTACGAGATGTGCATGACAATCACATGTGATTTATCGTGCAGCCCTAAGTTGATCACAAAGTACAAAGTAGATGCGTAAAACTAGGATGCCGGGTGTATTCAAAGCGCCGCCATTACTGTCTAGAGTGCGTGGAATGGTGCGCTGTGATTGGTTGAGCGGATTTATCGTGTTCTGCAGAGAAAGGAGACCATGGCGTTTGTCGCGGTTTGGGAAAAAGGGAGAAAACATGTCAGAATAACACGACAGATATCCCATTTTGCATAAAAGTAAAAATTGACTTTTCAATACCGACCAGATACCATACTAATTTTTGGCGGAAACTCAATTAAAAAAAAAAAAAAAAATGGCGTTTATCAACTCTTCAGATATAACAATGATATTTTAGGTTTTTAGAAAATTTAATTTGGAGGGCAGAATTTATTAAAATATTCTCACATTCTTTGTGAGAAATTTCCAAAATGTTAACCTTTGAGAATTTCAGTGTCTCTGTATTTCATCAGTATTTCACTGTCTCACCATAATAACATTGTTTACTTTAATATTATAATTTTCTTAATGACCACCAATTGTACCAGGCTTTTTAAAGAATAATTTATTTATTTAATAATAATAATAATTTAGAATGGCTAGTTACCTGTCACACATTTCATGTAATTTTGTTTATTTCACTTTCACCTTAATTAGTTTCACATCAGATTGATTGATTGATTTAGCTGAATTAAATGCCTTCTACTTTGTTTTGAATGCATGTGTGTAGAATGATTGTTGGCCATGTGCAAGGCTCTCACTTTTAGGGTTGGAATTATTTGTGGTTACTCTGGAAGATACATGCTGATTATGGGTCGGAGCCTTCATTTCTCTTTTAATAACAGAATATGATTTTTATGTTAGTAGTGGGATCAAATTAAAGAGCATTTTATATCTGGAATGAGAGTCTGAGTGACTGTGTGGGTGTGTGACTTGCTATAAATAAGCTGGCCTGTCGACAGTAAGATACTGATGGTTTTTATGTTTTACAATAAACCTCCAGAAATCCCTTGTGCAAACACAATAGCCCATATTATCTGACCCATTGAGATGGTAATCGACATTACCATGCCTAATCTGCACACAAAATCAAGCGTAGCAGGTATTAGACTTCTGCTTCTAATGTAAATTCTCTTTAATGGTACACTGCAGGCTCTGCACAGCCTGATGGTCGTAATGCCAGACATTTAGCTTTAGGATACAAGTGTGACTGTGAATGGAGATCTAGGTAATATATGTACATTTATTACTGTCAGTGTTATCTAACTGCATCTCATTAGTGATTGTTGTTTAGTAGTGAACCTTTCCATGTAGCACTTTAATGCAATAGATTTTAAAAGGTTAATAAACTCAAATTCATTTGTGGGGGAAGGGGGAATTTCACACCTCCTCCCCCAACAGCTCTGATGGGGAATGTCAATGTTCAACTAGGGGCACCGTCTAAAATTCTTCAAACAATGAATGGAGGACGTTGAATGCCAGCTTTTTCTTTTAATTTCGTTTTTCCCAAGCCAATAAAGTGCAGAGTGCTCACAAATGCAAAAACATGAAAAAAGTTCCATAGGGGAAAATCCCTTAAGGAAGACCAAAAAAAATAAATAAATAAATTCAACTTCAAAGTACAAAAAAAAAATTAAATAAATAAATAAATAACCTTGGTTCAGGTATTACAACGATTCAATCAGCATACTCCTCAATAGCTACTGCAGACCAGTCAAAGACTCACTGACTGCTTCATTATGTGAGAATTTATACCCATGGGTTCAACCATCTCCCAGAAGCCGTAATATCACATGAAAATAATATGAAGTAATATCACATAAAAAAAAAACTATTAAAAATCGAATAACACCATTTCCTAGCATAATATACCATAACTTCCATTCAGCAATAATTATAGAACGTCAAGTGCAAGAACTCATAAAACAGTTTCCACCCCTTTTCACTCATTCTTGGTATCTCCCACTCCCCATGATGTAACACCGCAAAGGTATAAAAAGGCTAACAAAAGTCCTTTTGGGTCTTTTACTCAGTTCAAGATGGCCGCCACTATACACGCCGATCCAGGTAGTAGCAAACAGTTTATAAGAAAAACTTAAATGTCCAACGGTTTTAGTGTTAGGGTGGCCAGTCTGAACACAACGGGCTAGTTGCAGGTGTGTAAATGTGTGTGCGTGTGTGTGTATAATCCATCTCTCCACCTCACGGACACATGGTAAATAAAGACTTTTTAAAACCCAAGTATGTGTTCATGTCTTAATACCAAAAGGGGCTAGGCAGAGGGAACAGAGGGCAGCTCTGTGACAGGGAAATAAATAGAAATGAAGATCTATCTATCTGTCTATCTATCTGTATTTTATGTATGAAATATCAACTTCCACAGAGTCACAATGAAATTAAATTTACAAATTATAATCAGCCTCTGAATTATTGATGAAAATGTAAATGGACTGAAATGTGAAGTGTAATTGAGTATTTAATTATAAATAGCACAATTTTGTAGTTTTATAAATGATGGTATAGTATTATTGGAATTTAACAAAAATGTTGTTTTTTTCTTTTACTTTATTTACACTCTTTATTTCATTTAAAAATGTAGCAACATGGCAACAATTTTGCTAAAAAAATATTCAGCAACAATTTTGCAAAAATGTTTATTTACAGCAGGGATGTCAAACTCAGTTCCTGGAGGGCCGCAGCCCTGCAGAGTTTTGTCCCAACCCTGCTCCAACACACAAACCATGTAGTTTTCAAATAAGCCTGAAGAACTTGATTAGCTGGATCAGGGCTCCGGCCCTCCAGGAACTGAGTTTGACACCCCTGATTTACAGTATAAGTATTTATTTAATTTATAATTAAAATGATTTAATTATAAATTATAGAAAATTATAAAAAGTTATACACTATTTTAAAACTATTTATTTATTTATTTATTTATTTATTTATTATTTCATAGTTAAACAACTAGCAGTAAAGCCATTGCATGGTTTGTGTTCGAGTATAAACTCCTTAAATGAATATCCACCACAAAACAACTGAAGGGAGATGTATAGGACAGATTGTGGCAGTGAGAAATTATTAATCATTTGCAGCTTGTCAATACCAGGCTGGATTTGATGTGTTGCTTTATGAGGGTTTTCCGGTCAGCAGTGTTTAATGTGGGTGCTGACGTCGTCTTATATGCACAAGGCCACAAAGAGGCCCAGGGCCCCTGCGAGTAATTTACGTTGCCCTAGTGACAGGTGCAGTTTGAGGGGCCAGGACCGGCAGGGAACGGTTAGGCTGATTTAGTGGAATATTTAAGCCAGTCCACAGAGGATTGGGACAATTGTTGTTTGACACGCACAGTCACATGCATGTTGCTTGTATAACCCCCCTTCTTCTTGCAGTTTTTCTTGTCCTCTTTAATATTTTGACATAATCCTCTGCACCACCTTGCAAACAACACTTACATTTACTGCATTATTAGATTTATTTATGATGCACATTTGTTTCTTTATAATTTATATAAATGCATTATCCTTTCAAGTATTTTTTTCAGGAAGTAAGCAATATTTTTAATTGAATGTGGTAAAATCTTGCACTCTTGGAAAAGCCCTGATGGTCCCCAGATAATATGCATAAATTATTGACTAAAAGAATGCACGTGTGTGCTTTTATACAGCCTCTGTTTGTGTTTATAAAAGATTGTGTTCAGATTGCAGCACATGGATGAAAGTCATACACAAGATTTAGAGTAAATGTCCTTGTCTCTTTACAGACTATATACACACTATATATATAAAATACTTGTTTGCCTGTTGACAGTGGTTTTCCAGTAAATATTCTTTTTCTATATTACAAGAATTATTTTCAATCTGCAGTATTTATTTGACTTCTAACAGAAAAGGTTGGACAAAAGAGAGAGATGGAAGGAAGATTTGGTTGTGATCATGTTATTCTCCTCCAGTATTGGCCAGGAGACAGGTGCTGACTATCAGCCAATCGGTGCATTTCTTTCCGGGTGAGATGTAGTTTCCGTGGTGACAGTCTGGGTTTGAGTAACAGCTCTCATTTGTGTCTCGGCAGGGATGCATGACCCCAACCAGCTTAATCAAACACAGACAGAAACATCATGTGTCCGTGTGAACACAGTCAACTCTTATACAGCAGTATTAGTGTCTGTGTGATGTCTTACACTGATAATCAACAGGGCAAATGCATGTCTGTTTTAGGTTACCGGACAGTATGTTTCATTTATGGATGTTAAAATAAGGCACAGGATCGACCGGGATCTGTGTAGGTCTCAGGTTCTCTCTCTCTCTCTCTCTCTCTCTCTCTCTCTCTCTCTCTCTCTCTCTCTCTCCATATGGGAGAGTGCATTTGTGTGCATATGAGCAAAGAGGATGTGGAAAAACTGCTATCAGCAGTACATGAGCTCCCCGTGATCTTTGTGTGCATGTGAAAACACAACGCTAATGCTAAATCTTACATTACAGTTAGCTGATTTATACACAGTAAAAGAAGCATCCTTAGATATTCATCCAGCTTAACATTTTTTTATTATTATTTATTTATGTTTTTGTCTAAACCAAAGTTTAAACATAAGGGTTAGACAAAAATGATAGATTCTGTAAAAAAAAATAAAATAAATAAAAATAATAATATAAATCAATCAATCAATAAAACTTTAACTAAATTTAAATATGCAGTACATAAATACATGTAAAAATATTCAAAAAAATATGAAAAAATCAATGACAGAGAAACAATTAAAAACAGAGGAGAAAAGAGGAGAGGAGAAGTCTGTGCCAGTAGCATCATCAAACTGAATTTCCAAAACTTTTTTTAGCTTAGCATGATTAACTTTTAGTTTCAAGTTTATACTCTACACATAGTTCTTCTTTGGAGAGTTATTTTTCATTGCTAATCACAGTTTCAGAGTGTGTAGATTTCAGCAGCAGGTTCAGGCTCTGGCTCAGAGAATCAAAACAAAAGAGAGGGATTTGTTGGGGCTCAATAAGATTGACTGGCAGCTGGAGGTTGGGCTGCATTCATCACAAGGTCCTCTTATTTTCTCTTCAGCAATGTATACCTCTCAAATACTCTGGGGAACTTCATAAATAACCGTCAGTAGAATCTGTGCAGCATCAGCAAAACAAAGAGGAGCTGGGGCCATTTATGAGAGTGACCTCTTGATACAAAAATAGATTTATTTTTAAATGAATATGATATATATGGAAATCAAACTTGTTTATCTGTTTTGGGCTAAATCATTGAAAACTTAACACAGAAACATTTACAAACACATATATTTAATCTGTAAGGTCTGTATTATTGTGGGCATTAAAGATATTAATTAATAGTATTGTTTTAAAGCTTAAAACAAACTATTGATGATATTTTCTATTAGAGATGCTTCTTGGACTATTTTATGTGTTAAGGCTTAGTCATTACTTGTATCTTGACTAATGTATTTGTCTTTTTAGGGCAAGCCATATATCTTTGACCAAGTCTTTCCTCCGAACACAACACAAGAACAAGTTTATGATACCTGTGCCAAACAGATTGTTAAAGGTTGTGTATACATTACGTATAGCTGCATGAAAGGTTAAATTATACAGACCCTAAAAGGGAAAAAAAGGTTTGAAACATGAATCTTGCATTTCAGATGTGCTGGATGGCTATAATGGGACAATCTTTGCATATGGCCAAACTTCATCAGGGAAAACGCACACTATGGAGGTAAGGAAAAAAAATATTCTAATCATATCATAATATCAAGTTCACATATTTCTGTAGTTCAATAATAGAATAACCTTTCAGCACATGTACCATGAGAAAATGTCACTATATGTTCAGTCACAAAATGCTCCAGATGGATGAATCTCTCAGCATCTTTCATGAAATGACTGAAATGCCTAACTGCTGCAACAGCTGCAAAATGCCACTTGACTGCAGGCGTTGCCCTGGAAACTGTCTGCGATTTCAGCAAGTGTTTTGAATATAAAGTCAATAAATTCAGTTGTAAGTTTCTGAAAATGAATCACTTTGTAACCATTGAAAGGTACAAATTATGCTGGATGTCCTCTTCAGAGGGAGTACTTATATCTTTCTTATTCACATTACACACATATAGTAGAGAGAAATGGAAATTCTATAATGCAGTGCTTAGTTCTTACACAAACTGCCATTAGTTGCTAGAAATAAAGTAAAAAATGTACTGTAATTGTCCTCTGCAACATGCACACAGGGACAGCTCCATAACTCCCAGCTGAAGGGCATCATCCCTCGCATCGCCCAGGACATCTTTGACCACATCTACTCTATGGATGAGAACCTGGAGTTCCATATTAAGGTGAAAACATTCAGCATTGAATCTGCTTGTGCATTTACCATGTGAAACCATCAAATTTTGTAGTGTTTTTTATATCTACATATTTACAAATCTAAACAAAATCTAGAAAATTATTATTATTATAGGTTATGTTAATGTGTTATTGGACTATACTAATATTAACACAATATTAACGCTTCATTAATTAATCCCATTCATAGTGGTATAGAAAACAGAGTAAACTGTTATATTCAGTACATTGTTAGTTTATTTATTATTCTTGGTAATTTTTTATACATACAGTAAATGGAAAAAAAGTCCTCTACTGTCATTTTCTGATAGACTATAATTATTATGTCTTTAATATGCCTTTTTAAAAATATTTTTTATAATACTTTATTTTTAAATTAATGGCCATTTCTTATCACAGGTCTCTTATTTTGAAATCTACCTGGACAAAATTCGAGATTTGCTTGATGGTGAGATAAATGCAATCTTCTCCATAGCATTAAGATTCTTTTAACAAATATATTAATAGATTTTTCAAGGTGTAAATTAAATTTTTGTTGTCCGATTCTAAAGTTTCCAAAACCAACCTGGCTGTCCATGAGGATAAGAACAGGGTGCCATTTGTCAAGGTAGGAAAGATAATACACAGAACAATACAGTATTTTTTAGTCACCAGTCATTAAGCAAACACTTCCTTGATGTCTTGTGACTTTTGATGCTGTTCCATTGCCAGGGTTGTACAGAGCGATTTGTGTCCAGCCCAGAGGATGTCATGGATGTGATTGACGAGGGTAAATCCAATCGTCACGTGGCTGTCACAAGTGAGTGACTATTTCTTAGTCCCTGATATAATACATCACACATAACTAATATACAATACAGTGCTGTTATCTTCACCTTGTGTTTTTTACCCTAACCCACGGTCCCCTGATGTTACATTGTGTTACAGACATGAATGAGCACAGCTCCCGCAGTCACAGCATTTTCCTCATTAATATTAAGCAGGAGAACGTGGAGACAGAGAAGAAACTGAGCGGAAAACTCTACCTGGTGGATCTGGCAGGAAGTGAAAAGGCATGTTTTTTTGATTTTTGTTTTCCTTTTTTGTTTTTGTTTGTTTTTATTCTGTTTTTGCCTTTGTTTTTGTTTGGAAAAATGTAGTATTTGTATTTGTATCTTTATTATCTATGTAATTATTGATAATACTGAACAGTGGTCTGAGACCAATAGTGAAAATGCTTCTGTTGTGCATCTTTCTTAATGAATACAATTTTTTCATTGCAAATTATGAGCATGAAATTGTGTGAAAAGATTTTCACAAATCTGATTGTCTTATTAGAAACTCAGAAATAATGAAGAATATTAAATATTTATTTTTCACTTTATATAATTTTTTCATATATTTTATCATATTGTCTTTACATATTTGTTTTTCTTTCCCTCAAAATCCTAAAACTTTATTTCCAGGTTTTAAAATATATTAAGAACATCATATTTTCAGTATTATCTCAGCCTTTTGTAGCCCACTACATATGATCAATAATTATGTTTTGTAAGAATTATAGTTCAAAAACCCTGACATAGTCATAATAAAACTACAAGATGGAGTTGAGAATGATATAATATCTCCACTATCTCTTGACCTCTCTGTGGCTCTTTCTCTTTCACAGGTCAGTAAAACTGGAGCAGAAGGATCTGTGTTGGATGAGGCTAAAAATATCAATAAGTCTCTCTCTGCTCTGGGGAACGTCATCTCAGCCCTTGCTGAAGGAACTGTAAGTGCTCAACCCATCTCAACTGCCCAGACGTTTTTTTCTTCCTCTCTTTTCTCTGAAATGCTACTCATCTTATGTACATAATCTAGGCCTCACACAGTACAAAGCAATATATTTGCTTGATAAATTATTTATTGCTTTGCCTTATCTTTCTCATTACAGAAAACCCATGTGCCATACAGAGACAGTAAAATGACCAGGATCCTACAGGACTCTTTGGGTGGGAACTGCAGAACAACCATCGTCATCTGTTGCTCTCCATCCATATATAATGAAGCTGAGACCAAATCTACACTCATGTTCGGCCAGAGGTAAAGCCATTTAATGCCCTAGAAGATTTCTCTTTAACTGCATAAAGATTGAAATTAAGAATAGACAGTGAAGCTAAAACAAAAATAACACAGATATGTGCATATACATATCATTTCCACCTTGCTCTATTCACACAGGGCCAAAACCATCAAAAACACAGTCTCTGTGAACATGGAGCTCACAGCTGAGGAATGGAAGAAGAAATATGAGAAAGAGAAAGAGAAGACCAGAAATCTGAAAATCATCGTCCAGCGGCTAGAAAATGAGCTCAAACGATGGCGGAAAGGTAAAGAGAGAAGATAGAGAACAAAAACAGCAAACAATAAAACATCATTTTTTGTTTGTTGCTACATACTGACAAATATTTCACTGGTTAGAATTTGATTTTTAGTTTGTTTCATGTTTAATAGTTGTGTTATTGTTATATATTATTATTTAAGTTACGTATGTTATATTTGTATATGTTTTATATATATTATTCAGTAGTGGCTCCTGACCATAAATTTAGGTGGGGCAGATTATTTTGTAAGCTTTATATTCTAATCTCTGAACACAAAATTTTGGCAAAGATGTCCTTGCGTTATAATGTGGGTGGCGCGCTAATGTTGATTGACAGGCTCGGAAAACATGCATAAAATGCTGTATAATAATTGCCTTAATATAGTATTTATCACCTCCAAATGTTGATTTAGAATGTTACAAGTTGTGGAGCAATTCGGGTGAGGAAAGAAGATCATATGTCTATTCTCATAATAATAATAAAACAAACAACAGAACCATATAAAGCAATGGTCTCAAACTCAATTCCTGGAGGGCCAAAGCCTTGCACAGTTTAGCTCCAACCCTAATCAAGCACACCTGACCCAGCTAATTAAGGTCTTCAGGATCACTAAAAACTTCTGAGCAGGTGTGATTTGGAGCTGGTTGGAGCTAAACTCTGCAGAGCTGTGGCCCTCCAGGAATTGAGTTTGAGACCAGTGATATAAAGGTTATTCATGTGAGCACATTTAAACTAAAGATTTAACGTATAGCCTACTTTGTTAATTTGATCCACTACTCCACGTAGAAAAAAAAAAACAGACATGCCAACTAGTCACTGACCTGATGCAGACTAGTGATGTTCAGTTCTTGAACAAATCGTTCTTTTGAGCCGGTTCTCAGCAAGTAACCGGTTGAGCCGGTTCACAAATCGAACTGAATCGAACTTTAGTTCCGGGTTGATGACGCAGGATGCACAGCCGAAGTAGCACGTTCGACTCAAAAAGAACCAAATTAGCCGGTTCAACCAACTGTTGAAGTTTGCAGAGAGTTACCGAGGACTCAAAAAGAACCGAATGAGCCGGTTCAACCAACCGTCGAAGTTTGCAAAGAGTTACCGAGGACTCAAAAAGAACCGGATGAGCTGGTTCAACCAACCGTCGAAGTTTCCCGAGAGTTACCGAGGACTCAACAAGAACCGAATGAGCCGGTTCAACCAACCGTCGAAGTTTGCCGAGAGTTACCGAGGACTCAACAAGAACCAGATGAGCCGGTTCAACCAACCGTCGAAGTTTGCCGAGAGTTACCGAGGACTCAACAAGAACCGAATGAGCCGGTTCAACCAACCGTCGAAGTTTGCCGAGAGTTACCGAGGACTCAACAAGAACCGAATGAGCCAGTTCAACCAACCGTCGAAGTTTGCCGAGAGTTACCGAGGACTCAAAAAGAACCGAATGAGCCGGTTCAACCAACCGTCGAAGTTTGCCGAGAGTTACCGAGGACTCAAAAAGAACCGAATGAGCCGGTTCAACCAACCGTCGAAGTTTGCCGAGAGTTACCGAGGACTCAAAAAGAACCGGATGAGCCGGTTCAACCAACCGTCGAAGTTTCCCGAGAGTTACCGAGGACTCAACAAGAACCGAATGAGCCGGTTCAACCAACCGTCGAAGTTTCCCGAGAGTTACCGAGGACTCAACAAGAACCGAATGAGCCGGTTCAACCAACCGTCGAAGTTTGCCGAGAGTTACCGAGGACTCAACAAGAACCGGATGAGCCGGTTCAACCAACCGTCGAAGTTTGCCGAGAGTTACCGAGGACTCAACAAGAACCGGATGAGCCGGTTCAACCAACCGTCGAAGTTTGCCGAGAGTTACCGAGGACTCAACAAGAACCGGATGAGCCGGTTCAACCAACCGTCGAAGTTTGCCGAGAGTTACCGAGGACTCAACAAGAACCGGATGAGCCGGTTCAACCAACCGTCGAAGTTTGCCGAGAGTTACCGAGGACTCAACAAGAACCGGATGAGCCGGTTCAACCAACCGTCGAAGTTTGCCGAGAGTTACCGAGGACTCAACAAGAACCGAATGAGCCGGTTCAACCAACCGTCGAAGTTTGCCGAGAGTTACCGAGGACTCAACAAGAACCGAATGAGCCGGTTCAACCAACCGTCGAAGTTTGCCGAGAGTTACCGAGGACTCAACAAGAACCGGATGAGCCGGTTCAACCAACCGTCGAAGTTTGCCGAGAGTTACCGAGGACTCAACAAGAACCGAATGAGCCGGTTCAACCAACCGTCGAAGTTTGCCGAGAGTTACCGAGGACTCAACAAGAACCGAATGAGCCGGTTCAACCAACCGTCGAAGTTTGCCGAGAGTTACCGAGGACTCAACAAGAACCGAATGAGCCGGTTCAACCAACCGTCGAAGTTTGCCGAGAGTTACCAAGGACTCAACAAGAACCGGATGAGCCGGTTCAACCAACCGTCGAAGTTTGCCGAGAGTTACCGAGGACTCAACAAGAACCGAATGAGCCGGTTCAACCAACCGTCGAAGTTTGCCGAGAGTTACCGAGGACTCAGCAAGAACCGGATGAGACGTGGCGAAGTTTGCCGAGGATTACCAAAGATTCTGATGAGCGAGTTGACGATACTGTGCAAGCCTGAGCCGCGTACTGGAAATATGCTTATGACTGTTATTAATTTACATTTTATTAAAACCTGCAAAAACCTTTCTGTCCAGTGATGTTAATAAATTTTACAATATTGTGCATGCATATTATATTTAAAGTTGCTTAAGCGAAATCAAGGAGTTTATAAGCTCCTGCATTATAAATTCTACTGCATTATAAATTCTATAATTTACTGCATTATAATTTCTATAAATTCTCCATTATAAATTCTCTTTATTCATTCTACTGTAGACATGTAGAACATATCCGCGTTTGTGCATCATTGTCTGTAATGTGTGCTGTAGGTGTGAAACTTTTAGGAATCTTATCCAAGTTGTAGGCTAGTCAATATTGGTCAGTCAGTCATATCTGACATAAAGGATCCGCAAATGAAACTGTGACCACAAATACCATTAACTTGTAATAAAATCAGCAATATGCTTTCACACAAATAACTTTATTTTTTGAATGTTTCAACGTGCTGACACAAATTACATTTTTTAAATTTTTCATTGATATGGCACTGAGTTGTTAGAAAAGAAATGCGTAGAGACCATAGACTGTATAAAAACATGGACGTAGTGTCCGTGACGTCACCCGTAGGTTTCTGTAAAGCATTTTTGAAGCCTAAAGTGGGCAGAGTCGACCGCCGCCATCTTGGGAAGCGCGTCACTCCTGGATAATCGAAAATGGGCAAAAAGGCGGCACATGGGTGGAGCTGGTTGCTGAAACCACACCCACCTAGCTCGCCAATGGTGACAGCAGCGGCAATCCGTCTGTCACTCAACTGGCCACACTCTTAATTATGCAGAACTTTAAGAGTCAATATAATTTAAACAGATGAGTTCTAAAAAAAAATTCACCCCCCTCACAGTTGTCATGAAGGGCAAAATTAGCTATATAGACCAAAATAATTTTTTGCACCAGACTGTAAACATGTTTTTTTCTGCTGTAAAGTTGGACATTTTAACATGGGGAGTCTATGGGATTGACTCCATTTTGCAGCCAGCCTCCAGCGGCCAGTCAATGAATTGCAGTTTTAGTCACTTCCGTGTTGGCTTCACGAGAGAGCAGGAGGTTGCCGCTTTGTAGAGATGTTATTGCTTGATGACGTCAGGAACCGATGAATCGGCTTTTTGAACCGGTTCAATGAACCGATCTGTCCAAAAAGAACCGGTTCACGGAAATGAATCGGACTTTGCATCACTAATGCAGACACATAGCTGAAGAGGACTGATATCTCTTGGTGGAGCGAGGTTCACGTAAGATAACGTTAACGTGAAAATAAGCAAGGCAGTCTCAAATCTGCCCCAATGGCTCTCAATTAGAGCGCGCTGCAGTTCCCCTTTTCACCACAGATTTACGTCAAAGACTATAGAAATACAAAGACAGTTCACTCCTATACTTATGAATGGGAGAAAGTGCAACGCGCAATATGGCGGGATATAGAAACCTGAGGCTGGACCAGCAGCTGCACGTGCACAGTCATGAGCGCGTTGGAGCTACGCATGCGCATTGGCTGGTCTAGCCTGAAAAATAAGCCTTTTAAACGCTATTTGAGCATAAGAAACAACATTCATGGGGCAGTTCATTTCAGATTTTATTGCTGATTTGAAATATGTAATTTAATCGCGAGTTCAGCGAGCAGTTTTTGAGATCTCAGAATTCCCCCATTCATTTAGATAGGACTTGGTCTTGTCTGAGCTGCCCAGAGGCATTGCAAATATGGCGACCGAGTGAACGGACTTTCCTTAAAAGGGACTTTGTTTACGTTGCAAAATTGTGGGGCGCTGTTGAGCTCGGGAGGTCTCAGGCACCATCTGCCCCAGTTAGTATCATGTATACATGCCTGCTAAAGCCATGCACGGGATTTTAATATATACTGTTAATTTACGACTTAAAATAGATATATATTTACTAGGACTAGATGTTAGAATCCCTTGATATTCTGCAAGCACTGTTGTTGGAGATGTCCTCTTGGGTGGGGTTGGATTGAGGGATGACCGCCTGGTGCCTCCAATATGACACATCATCAGTTGTGCACCCCGGCCTCATTGCTCATTGGGTGTTTCGGCCTTTTATCACAATACACCCTCACCCGAGGCTGGCCCACCACAGGCTGATCAGACCTGGGTGTGTGTCGCACCGGAGGCTTCATGAGGTCACCTGGGAGCCCATACAGTCTCCTTCCGCTTCAGCCACAGCCAGTAACTGCTTCTTTCGGTAGCAGTTGCAAGGTCTTTGATGATCTTCCGCTGAGCCTGTCCTCTAATTCCAACCTCCTTTAGCAGCCTTGTGGTGGAACTAGCTACAAAGCCCCTGCAGCCCACTTCCACTGGACACACATTTACCTTCCATCCCCGGTCCTCTGCTTCGGCAGCCAAATCTGCATATCGCAACCTTTTCCTTTCAAATGCCTCATCGATGGCTTCCTCCCACGGGACTGTCACTTTACGACTTAAAATAGTATAGAAAATCCGAAAAATATTTGTTGCAGAATGCTGAACACATTTACAATTTATTATTGATTCAGTTTATATAGAGGTCTATGTTGTGGATGAATATTTTGCCCATATAGACGAGCCGCGCCTGATACTATTGTTTGAAATATATATATATATTACTAAGAAATGTTCATTGAAATGATGCTTGACATTTGAAGTGGTTGCTTTGAAAGTACTGTAATGGTTGAGATGATGCATATTATTTTGTTTGTTGGGTCAAATTTGCAGAGGCCAGTCAATTTTTGATGTAATTGTCTTAACAAAAGATTTTTTTTTTTTTTTTTTTTTTTTTGCAATTTGAGTCTTAAAATGGACTCCACAATGAGGAGCCAGTTATTTCTTTTTCCTGTTTGTTTAAGACTTATTACGGCCAGAGCCGATTTCTGTTTTTGAGTAAAATAATGTTTCCAAAGAGGAAATGAAGTTATTTAATAGTTTATGTAATTATTTTTGATATATCAAGGAGAAATTGGCCTTCATATAAACCATGTGTGTACTGATGACAAAAATCCACAATAATTGACAATGATAAATACCAATTAGCACTAATTACACAGATGTAATGGTGCACACATAATGACTGGCCTGTCAATAAGTGAAAGCATGTTTGCTACAAAACAGTATGACAGTATGTCAACATTACCGTATGTGGCAAAATATATTTACTTTCCTTATTAGAATATTTTTAGTGACATACAGTCTAAACAGACATCTCAGCCTCTGACATGTTCAAAGCTTTTCTTTTTTCCTCTTCTATGAATCCTGAAATGTGATTGTCATTCTCTCAGTATCACTTTCTCTCTCCTGCATCCCTGTGAATAGGTTTTCATTTCTTTGTTGGTGTTATCAGCTCCCTCCACCTCTCCTGCACATAAAACACACAGATGCTGGGTTCACCCATCTCAGTGCTATAAAGCCCAGAGAATAACTGTGGCTCTGACTCTGTGTGCAGCTGTTCTTGCCTTTACATCCAATCAGTCATTCTCATCTCTGTCTTTATCATCAAGTCTGCAGGACAGTATCCTGAAAGCCTTGTTCCTTTTGTTATTTTTTATTTTATTTTATACAACAATAACTCCATACTAGAAATCCAAATGAAAATTAATTTTAAAAAAGCCTTGTTCCTTTTATTAATGAAGAAAACAAATGCCTTTGCTGTTTTATTTTATTTTATTTTTTATTTATTTTTAATTTCTATAACAGTAACTCCATTCTAGAAATCCAAAGCCGCATGAAAATGAATTATTAATGACATATTTTACCTCTTTATCTTAAGGCGAGACTGTACCTGTTGATGAGCAGCACAGCAGTAAAGAACTAAAGAATTCTGAAGCTGCTCCCATAATTGACACTTCGGCTCCGCCCCCTGAGCCTCTTTGTGATTCAGAGAAAACCCAGTATGAGGAGCTGATCAATGACCTGTATCAGCAACTAGACGACAAGGTGATAAATACCTCTCACACGCTGTTAGAAAAGTGCATTAGGAAGTGCAACCTTCACAATTCAGACCTTCCTCTGTCTTTCTCTCTTTCACCACAGGATGATGAGATCAACCAGCACAGTCAGCTGGCAGAGAACCTGAAGCAGCAGATGGTGGATCAGGATGAGGTGAGTCCGGCTCAAGAGCAGCAACATAGAGCAGAAAACTCATGCCCTCCGCAATTCGTGATGTCACACGCCTTCCCATGATGCTTTGTCTGCAATGCATCTGAAATTGAAATAAGAAGGAGCCATGACAGAGAAATTAAACGGTTATACCTATGTAAACATACATAGGCTGCTAGCTGATCACTGACTGACTTTTATGCATTCCTTCATTTTGATAGAATGTGTTTATCAAAACTCTTTATAACAAGTGCTTGAGGTAATAATTAGTTCAAAATAATTGATGTTTCATATTGAGCTTTATCATCTCATTGCCTACTTAGAAATTCTAATCAGGTACAAAGAGTGGCAACAAAGCATAATTGCTTCTAATTATACAGGTGGAAGTGAAAGACATTTAGATATAAATATTGTTCCTGTGGAAACAGTTCCACAGGATCTCTTTTGAAACAACCACAGGAACTCAAAAATTCCTATATTTCTGTGTCAGTATAATTTTATTTATTTTTTTTTTGATAATTCTAATTAAATCTTTTTGAAAAGCATTCCAGTGACCGCATACCGTATGTTCTTATGAAATATACCATTTACTTCCGTCTGAGGTCTGATAGTTTTGCTATCTCTGAGTTAGTTTGGAGTTAGTAAGATTTTTTATTTTATTCATGTCTTTATTTATTTGTAAGAGTTATGCTCACTAAATCAGCATTTATTTGATTAAATACAAAAAAAAAAAGAATTATGAAATATTATTACAATTTAAAATTACTATTTTCTATTTGAATAATTTTTAAAAAGTAATTTATTTCCTGATGGCAATGCTGAATTTTCATCATCCATTACTCCAGTCTTCACTGTCTTATAATCCTTCAGAAATCATTCTAATATGCTGATTTGGTTCTAAAGAAACTATTATTATTATCATCAGTGTTTTCAACAGTTGTGCTGCTTAATATTAATAATGTACAACTTTTTACTGTTACTTTTGATCAATTATTTGTCCAAGATTATTGTTCTTGCTGAATAAATATATTAATTTCTTTAAAAAAAAAAAAAAAAAAATACCTTACTGACCACAAACTTTTGAATGGTTATGCATTAGTAACAACCACAGAGAAGCAGGAATTCCTCAGAAGCTTTAGACAGTCCTCTGACTGGCACAGATGTCTGATGTCTCCACCCTGCATTATTACAGTTACTGGTATCCACACGACGTGACTATGAGAAGACCCAGGAAGATCTGAGCCGTTTGCAGCATGAGAACGAGGCAGCTAAAGAGGAGGTGAAGGAGGTGCTCCAGGCCTTAGAGGAGCTGGCGGTGAACTACGACCAGAAAAGCCATGAGGTGGAGGAGAAAAGCAAGACAAACCAACAGCTCACAGAGGAGCTTATGCAGAAGAGTGTGAGTAGAATGAGGAGGCAATAATAAAGCTCATGTGAATTGTGATGTAGCTTTGTGCATTGATTTTGTCCTGTTATCTCTTAGGCAGCTCTGGCTGGTGTGGAGAGGGATCTGTCTGCCCTACAGGAGCTCAGTGGACATCACAAGAAGAGATCAGCAGAGATCCTCAGTCTCTTGCTCCGGGACCTCAGTGAGATTGGCAGCGTTATTGCCTTAAATGACCAAAAGGTAAGAATAAAGTAAATACATAACTTATTTATTTATCAACAATACATTTTTCATCAGTTTTAAAAGTAAGTCTATTATCCTGAGTTGTGCAGATGTATTTCCATTTTTTATATAATTTGTAAATTGCACCTTAGTTTTCATCATTGTAAAGAATACACAGCCCACAACTACTTACATACACATGAATATGTGGTTATTCACATAATTTAAAAATTGCATGACCATGCGTGATCATTCTAAAGTTCGGGGTTGTTAAGATTTTTTAATGGTTTTTGAAAGAAGTCTCCTATGCTTACAAAGAAAGTTATTTGATAAAAAAATAAAATAAAAACAGTAATACTGTGAAATATTAATGTAATTTAAAATAACCTTTAATATATTTGTATTATTTTGAAAATACCGTTTATTACATTTTACTGTGATGGCAAAGCTGAATTTTCTGCATCATTACTCCAGTCTTCGATGTCACATGATTCAGAATAATTCTAATATGCTTATTTGCTGCTCAGTAAACATTTCTTAGCAATATTATACATTTGAAAACAGCTGCTTATTAATTTTATAGAAACTGTAATACATTTGTGGCAACCATTATATATATATTTTTTTCCAGATTAAATGATAAATAGAAAGTACAAATAAAACAGCATGTATTGAAAAAGAATTTATTTTCTTTGACAGTCACTTTTGATGGCAGAGATTCAAAGAGCAAATGAATGGAATACTTATATGCCATTTGTTTGGTATCTCTTTCTTTATTCAGATGACAGAGATGAACGGAGGAATGGAGGAGGAATTCACCATGGCACGGCTCTTCATTAGTAAGATGAAGTCAGAAGTGAAGTCTTTGGTCAACCGCAGTAAACAGCTTGAGAGCACACAGCCGACACAATGCGTAAAATGCAGGCCAACGAGAAAGAGCTTGCTTCCTGTCAGCTCCTGATCTCTCAGGTACACGCAGTGATTTATTTAGAGCAGCAAACATCACCCTCTAGTGGTGATTCTAGCTCAGAACACTGCATATGGGTGATTCTTCACTTTAAACTTATCTTTTATATCCATTTGGATGATTTTAAGTAAAAACAAGACAAAACAAAAACAAAAAATACCAAAAAAAAACCCCTTTTAAATTTGGTTACATTATAGTTGCTTTAAACATATTATTGTTTCTTAATTACTTTTTCTTGATTTTAGGAGTAGTAGCATGGTAAATTTTCGAGAATGTCTCTATTTTAGGCTTGTCCTTACCCAATTTTAACTTCTCTTGAATTTTTTTAAAGGCGTTAAATTCAAGAAAGTTCACTTTTGAAACCACAAAGCAAGGGATTAAAACTGAAATGCAAATAATGTCCCTAATTGAAGAATAATACATTTTGTATTTTGTTTTTATGTGTCTAGCATCAAGCAAAGATCAAATCCCTCACTGACTATATGCAGAACATGGAACAGAAGAAGAGACAGCTGGACGAAAGCCACGACTCACTGATGGAGGAGCTCGCTAAACTGCATGCACAAGGTCTTTGTGATCCACACAAATTTTTTGTAGTATTTATAAGCAACATATTGTTACAAAATACTGTGATATTATATTATATTCTAATTCAAACAAGCACAACATGTTTTATTTACCGTGGTTTGATTATATATGTAAAAATCTTCTGAAAGTTTGGTGATTATTTTGGTTCTTGCAGAAAAGATGCATGAGGTGTCAGTCCTGGATAAGGAAAAGGAACACATGAGCAGGATGCAGGACGCTGAGGAGATGAAGGTGATGAACATGAACACTCTATGTCTGCCATTTGTCAGATAGCAGAGCAATGTTACAGGAAATCAACCTACAAATGACTAACTTGTCTCTGCATATGATACAAGGAAGTATTTTATTCTTGATATTTTAAGTTATAAAGATACTCTGAAAGGCCAAATTTGCTGCATAGAATACAGGAAAGGATTTTATTATTGAAACCTATTGTTAAATGTATAAAATGTCAAGCCAAACCGCCCTAGAAAATTAACACTGTGCCATCTCTATTCAATATATAACTCCCATGTGCATTTGCATGTAGAAAGCCTTGGAACAGCAGATGGAAAGCCACAGAGAGGCTCATCAGAAGCAGCTCTCACGTCTGCGAGATGAGATCGAAGACAAACAGAGGATCCTTGATGAGCTGAAAGAGTAAGTACTTTATTTCTGATTACTTCTGGTCTACTTATCAAAAATAGTTTGATTTATTCAACAATTCTCTGCTATCAGTGTGAACCAGGCTCTTCAGCTTGAACAGAAGCAGCTCATGTCTGACTATGAAAAGCTGAAACAGGAGGAACAGAAGAAGGACGAGAGGCTGCAGAAGCTTCTGTAAGTCAGCTGCTCATATCAAAAGGTCATATAAATGATCTGCTCATGGAAGAAGTCAAAGATAGATTTTAAGAGTGACAATGTTTGTAAAACAGCTCTGTTCCACTGATAAAGACATACTTTGAACACGTATTGTCATTTTTGTTGTAATCAGCTTGTTGAATGAGAAGAGAGAGCAAGCTAAAGAAGATCTCAAGGGTCTGGAAGAGACTGTGGTGAGTGTGATTACATTATCTGGCATTCCCAGAGTTTATCTCTGAGTTGTTCACCTTGAATATTTAACCTGTGTATAGCTGTTATTCTTTTATAAAGTAGTTTTTTGTAGATCACTGATCTTGCAGTTCTCTCTTCTACAAGGCCAAAGAGCTCCAGACCCTCCACAGTCTCCGTATGCTGTTCATCCAGGACATCAATAGTCGCATTGGACGAGTAAGTATCCAAAACAAAAACTGTACCCTACTTTTTTGATTTTACTTTTTTCATCTGAGTGGCATTGTGCTATTCTCTGACCGACAGCTGCCAGTTACTGTTTCTAATGATGCAAAACTAGACAATAATAAGAATACCAAAACACATTAAAGCAAGACACTACATGCAAAATCATTGTTTTTCATGCACAGGGCTGTTTTTGCTTCCATAAAATGTCTCTTTTCAGACTAGTGGACAGTCAAAATACACATTTAACATTTATTTTATTCTTTGTCTATGTGCGTCTGTAGATATTAATTTCTATACATATCTTTAAAGGCTGTTTTTCCATTCAGTAGTAGGGTTGTTCCTATCTAAATTCTGAATACAATTCTTGTTTGGTTAAGTTGACATATTAGTTATTAGCAATTAGGTTTTTAAAGAGGTTTTTTTACATTTTGGATATCTATTTGTATCAATCCATAAACCAAATACTATCAACAGCAAGAAAAACAATACATTTTTACCATGTTTTTAGGAATATAATGTTGTATAAATCGTGCAAAATGATATGAATGAACAAGCTTGAATGAATAAACCTGTAAAAACCTCTGTAAAAACCATTAACTTTAATATGTTAGCAAAATAAAACAAGAATTGAACCTGGCTTTATCCAATATTCAGATTTCTGTTTTGGAATTTTATGCAAATTAGAGCTAATTTAATTTGATAATGCATCTTTAAACATGACATTTTAGAAAACCTGTAATACAAAACATTTTTTTCTTAATGTACTGAGGAATCTAATCAGCTGAGGAAGTATGGCCATGTCTGGAGTATTAGTTATAACATTTTTACCTATTAAACTGCCTTTAAAATGGTTCAAATAAATACAGTGTAACCGGCCACTGTTAAAAAAAAAAAAAAACATTAAATTTCTTTTTTGTAGAGTGTAGAGTTGGACACTGATGAATCAGGGGGAAGTCTGGCACAAAAACAGAAAATTATTTTCCTTGAGAACAACCTGGAGCAGCTCACTAAAGTCCACAAGCAGGTTTTTAGAATTTTTTTTAAACTTTGCACAGAAAATACAAATATAATATAACATAATAATAATAAAAAGTAATAATGTATATTATAATATAATATTATATTAGTAATTCTGTCTACATATCCTGTAATTTGCATAGCTGGTGCATGATAATGCAGACTTAAGATGTGAGCTGCCCAAACTGGAGAAGCGCCTGCGTGCAACTGCTGAGCGTGTGAAGATCCTGGAGTCTGCTCTGAGAGAGGCCAAAGAAAGTGCCATGAGAGACCGTAAGAAGTACCAGCAGGAGGTGGACCGCATAAAGGAGGTCATCCGAGCCAAGAACCAGGCCAGGATGAAACACACTGCACAGATCGGTCAGAGCTGCTTCATCTTCAGATCTCAATGTTGCATTATATCCAGTAGAGGGCACCATATACTCATTAATACTCTTAGCTGATGACCAAACGCTCTTATGTATTGCTGCATGTCTCCCATATATTATGCATATTCCATATATATGTATGCATATTCATTTAAGTTAAAAGGTTTTTAAATATGTTTGATTTTAAACTGCCCTGTTTCTTATAGCTAAGCCTATTCGTGCTGGACATCATCACCCAGCGGCTTCTGCTTCACCGGGCCACAGTATCAGAGGGGGTGTCCCAAGCCCACGACGACACCACCAGCACCAACCGCAGCACCAACAGCAGCAGCAGTACCATCACAGGAGCAAGTGAAAAACACTCCATGTATGTTTGGTCTAATGCACTCTTTTATTGTCAAATGTGCCTTTTTTGCTACATTATGTATTGCTTCAATTTAACCCTGTAACAACTGGCAGGTTAAATAACAGTCTGAATTTTTTTTAAGTGTCATATTTGATACATCAGGCTTTTATGACTCATATAATATGACATATGAGAATGTGGAGCTCATACTCGAGGAGGGGAAAAACACCTTGTTAAGAATGAAATGAGCAAAACTATGCAATTTGTAGACTAATATGCAATACAGCACACTACTTACATACATAAAATGTATTTAAACATCAGCTGTCACTCTATATCTCCCAATAGTATGTCTTAGTAAGATGATATTGTGAATATTTTATGATTAAAGATCTGTAGTTTTAATAGTTAGGGGCAAAATGTATAATCCAATGCAATACAATGCTGATTGAGAGATGTACAAATAAATGTTCCTCAAAATCCTGATGTATCATATTTGACACATACTCACATTTTAACATGATTTTTCTAAAAAAAAATATTTATGTAAAATCAAATAAACCTAAGTTGCTTCAATATTATTAACAATATAGAAGTTATTGTTAAATTTACTTTATAAAAATCAATAGAGCTTTCACGGCAAAAAGACATGTATATCACAACTTGAAGGTTTTTACAATTATACTAAAAGTTTTTACATTTATACTTATACAGTTTTATGAAAAGTCAAGGAGTCATGTCATGTTCCTTCAGATTCATGTGTTTTTCTTCTTAATTTGATGTTGGAACAAGCTGGTGTGATTCTGTTTGGCTTAATTTTGAGATTAATGGGTCAGTGCTGAAAAATGCTGCTAATTAGGTTTCCAGAATGTGATGCATCTGGGAAGCACAAATAACTTTAGTCAGAAAGTTGTGGCGTAACATTAGTTACTGTGCCAACTGTTTGACAAAGATGGAGCAACATGATTATAATAGCTACAAAAGACTTGTGCCCGAATGCTTGGGAAAGTCAGTGAACTGTGGACAGTGTCTTGTGCCATCTGGCATTCGCTGAAATGTTGTCAAAGTTTATGGATCTATTTCAGGGTAGGTCACTTTCGTTAACCCAGTCATGAAGATAACATTCTTAATGTTCTGGGTGACAAGAAAAGCTGTTTGTCAGTAATGTGGTGAAATGTTTCTTGCTAATATTTTTTTCTAACAGGTTTTCTCCCAATGTGTAGCGTGACTAACTCTTTACACTTCCAACAGGGGACAAAAAATGACCGGTCTGATACCAGTCTGCACATTCTTTCCATTCCAGCTATGTGTGGCAACAAGAAGGCGTCTTTTTCCAATGCAGTCTTTTCTATTCAATGAGGGGGGAAAAGAACTACTGTCATCTTATACTAAGACTTTTCAAGTTCACTTCCTGTCCTTACCATGACCTCCTTGCATTCACCCTGTTTAAGTGGAGATTTGTGGATTCATCTATGAATAAACAAACCCAGATCACACAAACTAAGACTAAAGCATATTGAATTAAGTGATAGAAATGCTATTTCATTGCAGCTTTTTTTCCTTGGCTTCTTTCTGCCTTGAATCGTTTTGTATTTGAAAAAGTCTTCAGTGTTTCTATCCCATTCTGATTACTGTAATTCAGCTCGTCTGTTATTACACATGCCAGGTGTTATTACTAGATGTTAATTTTTATATTTATTTATTTATTTTTATATGCATTAAGTATTGGACATGAGTTTATTTTATTTCCATATTGTCTTTTGTATATTATTTTTAAGTTCCTTGCATTAGATCCAGGTCATCATGTGTAAATGTTTTTATACAGATATGGGTGCTTTGAAATTTTTCTTTACTGTAATTTATACCGTAAGGTGCTCTGGAGCAAACAACAACTGTAAAATATCAGTATTAACACCACATTAGTGGTAAAATCAGGAATCATTATTCTGTCATATATTCCTGTTACTTAAACTGACCTGTTTTGAAGGGCATGAAATGCAATTATTTAAAGAAAGCCAAAGTCAGAGACATTACAGCTTCATATATGAAAAGATCAGATAAGTTCAAGAAAGCAAATGTGGAGAGATTTTACAGCTGATTGTTTATTTGCCATTTATGTGCTCAATTTTGCTGCATAATTTATTTTTGCATAATTATTTATCATTATGATATGAACAACAAAGGATTCTTAAAAAAAAAAAAAAAAAAAAAAAAAAAACTCCAGTGAAGAGATATGATACTTTTTCAAGAATCACAAATATTATTTCATCAGGTAAACCATGCTATCATGCCATAGCTATTTACAATCTTGTGCTAATACAAAAATGTTGCCTACTAACTGTATGAGAAATTACACATGGAGGAAGATATGCCTACTAAGTGTTGATTGTCTCTGGTACATCTATATGTTCTGCATTGTTTTTTATCAGCTGTAACAAAGTGACATCAGTACATGAAAATGTTAATATGGTGAAAGCAAATTCTTTCTCAGTTTACTATAAAGACTGACCATGTCCATGATAAGTAATGTGAGCACTTTCTTGCTATCTCTTGTTGGATGTTGTGAACCGATGAAGAAAAACACAAATACATTCACAGAAATTCATCTTTGTTCTATTTGAGAACCTGTCCTATCAAAAAAGACTTCCTTCATCACTGAAATAATTAATTTTTCCTTTTTTAAAAGATCATCTAAAGGTCTAGTGTTTTTGTATCTATGTCCTTGTACTATGTTTTTCTCTATTGTGGAGAGTTACTGTACTGCACACAGAGACCTCATCAATTTTGTCTTGTTCATCAGTGTTTCTAAAGTTTCTGAAATGTGTTATAACTTTACCTCAGCAGTGTATGGAGCATTTGAAAATGAGAAATTAAAGAACGTAGAATGAACTTCAAGTGATTCACTTGTTTTGTAGGTGAAGGAAGTGCCACAACAAGGATATGAAAAGGTTTCTAAAGTTTGTTTCAGATCATGCTTAAAGCACACGTGTTATGGATAACAGGGTTTAACCTACAAAGTGTGACACTCGTTTATCAGATGTTGATGTGGAATAAAAAGTTTACTAAATGTATCTTGCAGCAATTTTGTCTTTTCTTGGCAAACAAGATTTTCTTTGCTGTAATTTGCTTTTGAGGAACAAAATGAACATACTGGGCAACATTATGAAAACTTATGTTGGTGTGCGGATAGTTTTGAGTGGTGATAGCGGACGAACAGTATGAACACCTTTCCGCGAATCGATTCTTTTGAACAATTCGTTTCAAAGAACCGATAGCTAGATAGATTCAAGTTTTTAATGTAATTGCATCTTCAAGTAATCCTGACATCCCAGTGAGCATATTACAACACGGTCTAAAACGTTATAATAAATCCATATGTAGCAGGTACGTTACTTTTTGTAGCGTTTTTATTAAGTTTTTTTATTTTTTTTATTTATTACGTTAACGAATCGTTTAGTCATGTGAACTGGTTCAACCGATTCATTGAAAGAATCGGCTCAAAAGAAGAAAGAAAGGGAATCCTCACGTCGGCACCCAGTCCACCAATCAGAGACTGTGTTTGTGAGAGCGGTGAGAAGCGAAAAACCTCAACGCGCTCATAGTTGACTGCGGGCGCAGGGTAGTCCCGCGTCGCAGAGGGGATACGGGGGACCTTCACATTATACGAGGAGATGTGATTTTATTTCTGTACATGTGAATGAAGTCACACACGTCGACGGTGAGTATGCTTTGAGCTCTTTGACAGTTAAACTCTATGAGACAAACGCAAGATCTCTTTGCCAACACTAAACTCATGAACGAAACGCCAACACAGTGTGATTTATTATTTAACTTTAGACACTTTTATATGATGTTAGTCTAAATCTTTTACCCAGCGGACTTAGACCTAATGACCGCTCTCTGAAGATCTTCGCTTAGTTTGAGTTCCCTGTCATTCACAGCTTCAAACGGGGCAGACCGGGGCTAGTTGTCACAGGTTTTATTTCACTGAATATAACACTCAGCATGATGTTATTTTATAACATGTTTATTTTATTTTATTTATTTATTTATTTTTATTTATTTTTTTTGACACACCTCTAATTCTTGGCTACAAAAAAAAGTAACTGAACATTTCATTAATAAAATGCAGTTCATTGAAGCACGTCGGGATATGTTCATGCTGACACTGTATTTAAAATCAAAATACCATTATCCACAATATTCAAAGTATATAGGCAGGTTAATGATTTTTCTTCAAAATTTGATCAATAAATAAGTTATTAAAAAATAATAATAATAAAACTGAAGAAATGGAAAGGCATACAAAATGTTAAAATATTTTTGGCCAAATGTCATTTATAAATTTATCACTAATTTTTAATTATTTATAAAATTACAACATATTTGAGATTATAACCCCATCCTGACATTTATGACAAATACCCTTGTTCTTCATTATATAGCTAGTTATTTAAGCAATATCAAACATGACTGATTGACTTTTAGTTTGGTTGACATAATTCACAATTTTTTTTTTTTTTTTTTTTTTTAGTTTTTACTTGGGTGTCTGAAACCATCTTTCATTAGCATTGCTTTAGAAAGAATTCAGTAGAACCCAGATATCCATGTTGATTCATCAACAAAAGTCATCCGGATGACACAAAGGCAAAATCAAAGTTAATTAAAGTTGAAATTAAGTTTTTGGCAAAAGGAAACATCATAGCCCATCTTGTCTGTTTTTAAATTTTATTTATTTATTGCATTTCTACTGCATAGAGAGACAAGTTTTATAAAAAGCTAATCTTTCCAGCTGTGAATTTCCCCTTTAAAACCAGTGACAAGTTGCCCCATTCTCTCCTTCATATTTGATTGTAACATGATATTAATGAACGCAAAATATATTTTCCAGTTACGATTTGAAGAGAACACAGTTCTAGATACATTCTTGTTCCTGACTTTTCAAGATGGCATAGCACCTGTTTTGAAAGCAGTTGGTTTATAACTGTGTACTAGTTACACAGCTGTTGTGTGGTTATTCACAGAACAGGATCAATAAAATACATCATTAATATACCTCAACACAAATCTGCTGATGTGACTCCCATGGTCTCAAAAATAGCAGCTGACTGAGAATATGCTATCAGCTACACTTCATTTTGATGGTACAGTTCCAAATGATTATATTGTGATCAGAACCTCTGGTGGCCCTCACTTCCACTACATGTTGTCCTCTGCATATCTTCCTCCATGTGTAATTTCTCATAGGGAAGTGATCGAGAGCCCCTCCTGTCTTCTTACCTCAGCCGTCACTCATCTCTGCTCTCATGTAGAACTGGAGGACACTAGCAGATCACAGGCAGGATTGCTGCCTTTGATGTGGCCCTCAGCTCCTCTAGATATCATTGAGGCTCCCTCTCTGGCTACGAGAGAGCTTCTATTAGACTGTCAGTGAAAGCTCAGTCTTACCCGGGGATCAGATTCTGCTGTCAGCTGCCATGTAACTGTGCAATCGAGAGTCAGACTGTCATTAACAGTGTGTTGAGGAGCCCACAAGATAGAGATGAACTGGTCACGTCCTGTCATTCAAACCCTGGTTTGTAGTACGCATCACTAAACTCAAAGACTGAAGGGTTCTCCCTCACTTATTTAATCTTTGTAAAAACCTTGTGTGTAATTTAACTTGTGGCATTTGTAGCACATTTAGGCGTTACTTTATGTAGACAGAAAAAAGCATTAATATAGTTTCCTTATGTCTCGAATATATCAGTGTTATTTTAGTGTTATTTAAATACTCTTATAGTATTTTTAAAAATTTTGAAGCTTATATTTTATTTTTAGCTTTTATTGTGTTTTTAGTGTTTGTTTTATATATATATATATATATATATATATATATACACACACACACACACATATAAAATATATACATATAAAAAAAAATTTAATAAAAAAAAATTACATTATATATATTTGTACACCGGTTCTTTCTGGTCCTCCAGTCTGATTGGCTGAGAGCAGTGCAATATTCTAGTGATAACAGAACTCCAACCGTTTCACCGTTTATATCACTCCACTTGCAGTATTTCTCACAGCGAGTGACGTGGTGGAAGCCCAAATCCACTATAATTAAAAATAATACTGTTTTATGTCACGGAATGTAGTTTTAAGAGCTTTTTAGGCAAGAATGTACTTGTTAAGACTTCAAATATGCGATTTTTAAATAAATGAATAGATCCACACAAAAAGAATTGCAAACCAATTATAATTTAAAGAGACAGCGTCTAAATAATTGTAAGAATGCCGTTTCCATGCGGCATCAATTCTTAAATTTTTAGTTAATACTTTGCTTAGGATGTTCTCCATAAAATTGTTTTGATCAAAGCCACATGACTCGGCTGTTTTGGTCCTGATTAGACCTTTGCAATTACTGTGGAATTTTAAGAGTGGCACACCAATTACGTTTTTATCACTTGCATAGAGAGTAAGAGCCTTGTTTGCTTGCCCTCTGATTCAGAAGGACCGTTGTTGCTGTGGACAGATGAAAGGGGACAGATGGCATGAAGGCTTGATGATCTTAGGGGTCGCAGCTGCTGTTGACTGACTTACACGGCATTGTGCTCAATGCCAAACTACTTCTCTTCAAGTTTGCAAAGCAAAGATACTGTAATTTAAACTCATGTTTACTATATAATCAGGAGAAGATTTATCCCTTTTTGTTTTGGATGCTCATGTTTTTCCACATTTTTGAGTAGGTTTGTTCCTTTATGGATGACGTGCTGAAATCTTTTTGTTTAATAGGTGTTTGGATGTACTTTAAACACAGGGTTGTTTTACTCTCTGAAGTGGTGCTTACGATAGCTAAGAGCTCAGCTATTTCACTGCGGTCTGTCATTAGAGTCATGAATATCAGCTCTTTACCGTTGACTTGAGAGGGAGCTCAGAGCTCACAAGTGGGTCTTCATCAAACCTTAAAGAACATGCTCTTGACTGGTATCACATGACTCTAGTTATGTCATGTTCTAACTCAAGGAATGATGTAAAGATGCCGTTTCAGTTCATAGAAAGGTTCTGACTTGTATTTTTTGCCCCAGTTTTTAACGACTACCCTGACAGGCCCTGCCTCACTGTGGGCATGTTTAGACCAATACATTCAGGTTTAAAGAGGTCGTTTGTAGTAGTTACTATTCTGCTCTATGATTGCATCCTGAAGATACCAATTCTGTTTGTGCTCCAGTATAAAAAATGGAAAAGCAGAAAATGTGAATGTGCTTTGGCTCAGGTGAGTGTGTCCCTCTTGAATGACTGGGGATGGTCAAACGTGGAGATAAGCCTGACCTGAGGCCCTGCGTGTCAGGACTATCGCAGTGTCACCAAGTAGAATGACAGGGGAGGGTCACCTGCTCTTGCCCTCAAGGTCATGAGAACAATAGAGGGTCCCCAGGGTCATGGATGAGAAACACATACTCTTTTATCTTCAAAAAGTCAGAGGAAGCATTAGTAGAGTATCTAGAATCAACTCTTTATATAGTTGAAGAATAGGTCCTCCCTTATGAGGAGAGTTTGTTCATTATTTACTGTGAACAATTTTCCTGAAACATCTTGGCGTCTAGGTGGTTCACGTCATAATGAAAAGGATCAGATATCCTCAGGAAAATCATGCCTGTTTGAACTGAGAGGGCTAGATTTTTTGAGTTTAGTAGATTTTGATGAGGTGCTTCATATTCAAAAAAGTGTTCATCTGCAACATTATGGCTGCAAATACAATTTTCAAATACAAATGTTCGTCCATTTATGTTGCTCTTGGGTTTATGTATGTATGTAAGTATGTTTATGTTATTAGTAATTTGGGGTTTTGTAAGTTCTTTTTATAAAAATGAACAGGTTTATTCAGTAGAGATAAATTTAATTGATCAAATGTAACAATTTATAAAGTTACAGAAGTTTTTTTTTTTTTAAATATATGTGGTTCTTTTGAATTTTATATCAATCAAAGAATTGTAAAAAAAAAAAAAAAAAAAAAATGTATCCACAAAAATAAACAGCCTGAATTTCCACAAAAATATTAAGCAGCACAACTGTTTTCAACATTGATAGTAATAAGAATTTTTTCTTGAGCACCAAACACAGCATATTAGAATGATTACTAGATAACTATTATAGATAACTATTATTATTTAGTTAGTTAATTTTTTAAACTAGGCACTGCATGAAAAATATTGTATTTTGTAGTTTGAGAACAAATTGTCATTTATAACAGGATTTATAATAGCAACAGTCGCAGTCTGCAGTTCAGGGCAGCCCACATTATTCTGCTGTATTTCCACCTTTTTCTCATTCTTCAGGTAAACTGCACATGACCTCTGCAGTATTATGGCATTTAGCACAAGCTGCATTCCATCTCATTGCTCTCTTCAATAAGAGCACTGTAATCCTCATCAGATCCTAAGAATGCAGGGAAACTCTCTCACACAGAATAAATGTCCAGGCATCTCTATTCAGTTACCTTGGCCACAGTCCCAGGTGAGACAGCTAAAGGGTCTATTTAATCTTAACTTGACGAGAGCACTTTGGAAAAGAACCCAATCTCTCATCATCTCAGGAGATTAGATCCACACACCCACAAATCAGATGCATCGAAAGCAGTGGCCAGAGTAATATGCACTTAGGTCTGGGCTTCTGAACCCAGTGTGTTTTTAGATGAAGCACTCTGACCGGTTAATTAAGCATGAATAGAAATGTTCTGGAAGAGTAATAAGTAGCTTTTGACTAAATTAAATTATTCAGACCCATGTATTACTCATTTACACCCAATTATTAGCACTTATGTTAAATTTAACTTCTCAGATTATAACTAAATTTCAATGTTTGCAGAAAGGGTTGTGTAATTTTATGTTTAGCAAATGCAAAAAGTACATTAATTCATATCTTAGTGATTACAAAAGCAGCAGATTTTAGGAAAGTGAAGTGTTACGCCGTTTGGGGCGTATCGGTTTCTCTGCAAATCTCTTGATTACTCTTTCTGCCATTCATTGCCAACAACTGCCAACTATCTATTCATGATAACCAAACACTTATACTGTACTGTACCTGGTCTGAACTGTTTTTTTTTTTGTTTTTTTTTAATCAATAAAGAAAAAGAGACTATAAGAACATATTTGTTTGACACTTTTTTGCTGGCAAGTTTTGTTTACAATCTATTTTGTGAGTCCTTTGTGAGTTTCAAACCTACTATTGTGTGGAGGCTTGGCCCGCTGCCTTCCTTGCTGTGGGTATCAGTTCTTGTGCTGGGGTGTGAATAGATAAGGGGCCCATCACATTGTGCATCACATAAGCTCATTTAGCTTTTTTTACTCTAGTAGTTTAGACTGTCAGTGGATGTTGTTTTTATAGTCTGTATAGTCAGGTTGTGTTGTGACTATTTTAGTCAGCTTCACTTTTCTTTTGTTCATGTCTTTGGCAACACTCTTGCTCCTTTTATTAATTACTGAGTCAGTGAATAGACCATATATAAAGCACATTTTTCAAATTGGTTTTTGAAATAAAATTCTCTGGTTGAAAACTCTGGCCTTAGACTGATCAAAGTGCAACATAAAGAATTGTTTTAAATACAATAAGTGAATATTAAAAGAGATACTTCAGCCAAAAATGAAAATTCTGTCATCATTTGTTCATCCTCATGTTGTTCCAAATCCATAAGATTTCCATTCTTTTTCCTAATACAAATGGAGATATTTTTTATATTTTCTCATCATTTTTGTCCATCCATATAAAGTCTTTTATATTTTAACACTTAGAAAAGTTCAAAAAGAAATCATAAAAGTAATCCATATGAATAGAATGGTTTCATTGAAGAGACATGGTCACTTAATATGATGAAAAAATGTTAACTTAGTTTTGTACTCACATATAAACATTGATCAACATGCATACATAGAGTACATCAAATATGGTAAACGGAAGCTCAAACACGCTTGCCTGGTACACAAGAACCAAGGTTTGTTCTTGTGCATCAAGCAAGTATGTTTATGCAAGTACATCAAGCAAGTATATGTGCACTCATATAATTCCTTAATGTTCTGCTGTAAAAACTCACAGGACACATAACTGCAAGAATTTCTATAAAATTATTAAGAATCCATCAATATCCTTAAGCGCTACGCCTTAATATCACAGAATTCAGATCAGAAACAGCTTTGAAACAGCTATTCTTTTTAAAAGTTAATCATAAATAATCTTGTTTGTGTGTGAAAAGATGTTATGGTAACACTTTAGTAAAGGGACCAATTCTCACTATTAACTAGTTGCTTATTGGCATGCATATTACTAGCATATTGGCTGTTGATTAGTACTTATAAAGCACATATTCTGCATGACCATATTTTACATCCTTAATCCTACCTAATGCCTGAACTAAACAACTACCTTACTGACTATTAATAAGCAGTAATTTGGAGTTTATTGAGGGAAAAGTCGCAGTTAATAGTTCGTTAATAATGATAACTGGACCTTAAAATAAAGTGTGGCCGATGTTATAAATTTTAAGAACATTCTTGGCTCCAGTGAGAGCCAAATCATTTGCAGAACATCACAGCACTACGGTTATGCTGGATTTTTCCAGATCTCATCCAAGTTCAGAGCCATATGCTTCACCTGCCGTTAGCGATACCTGAGTCCACGTTTCTTCCAGGGCCCCATCCAGCCCTCGCTGTGGCCTCAGAGGCAAATGGACAAACTCATCTCCATTTCCCAGCCCAGTGAAGCACACAAAGGAAGCCCTTGTTGCGGAGCTCTGATCTCTCTGAACCTGCAGGCCAAAGAACAGGAAGGCTTCTGAGAGTCTGCAGGAGAACGGGGGAAGCGAATGAGCGTATGCGCTGTAATCAGTTGGCCAATTAAACAGACCCTGGTCTCTCACCCCCATGTAATGAAAGAAGCTGACACTCAAGGGTTCCTTTCTCAACATATGAACCTTGGGAAGGGATACTTCAGCATCTGTATGCACAGATAAGCTATAACACTTGTTATGCACTGGTTACCATGAGATTGAATTAAATTGTTCTTAAAGTTGCTAATTATGAAAGCAGATGGCAGTTCTGAAATCCACAATGGTATAAAAGCCTTTGGGACTGAAGACCAATTTGTTTTTCAGTTCACAATGGACTTTTTAGAGTATTAGAAAGACCCTAATTTTAACTTGGATGGACTAATGAAGGGCTAGCTCAGCTAGAATAGGTCGAGTCACCAAATGCACATTCTCAGAATTTCTTAAAAGCTTTCTAAGCTGCTTTTAGGTATCACGTACCAAAACATAATCAATACATGGAAAGGGCCACAAAGAAATTTAACGCGAAATATGAGAAGTGTGTAATTTTACCTGGGTGGCCATTGAGCCCCTAAAATTGCTGTGGAAGGAGACGTTCAGCTTCACTTTTTCAAACTTTTTTCCTGGTTCAGTGCAGGTGCCAAACGGTGTGGCTCACACCTCTGATCTTTTACAGCAAAGGTGCTTTCTGTATCTTACCAAATCCAAACTTTTGAGCAGTAGTTTAGGTCAGATATTGTAAGCTTTAAATTAGTTTATTTTAAAAAAATTGCCTCGAAAATATATCCTTTCATTATATGAGAATTTGCCTTTGTTAGCCAAGATGTTGTGTTAAATTTATGTTTTTTTATAATCATTGGAAGTTTATAGATTTGTTAAGTATTATTAAAGTAAATTGAATAGCAGGTTGCAGCTAGTTTAGACAACTAGGAAGTTGTCACAAAAGCAGTATCCTGAACGGATGAGCAATTACAAGAGCATTTTTTATAAATATCAGTTTTTGGAAGAAGTTGCCACATTTTAAATGTTTGAAATGTGTACATAATTCATTGATTACAGGGTTTTTATTTCATGTATTTTACTTTTTTGCTGTTTAATTAATTGTTTACATTTTGCTAATGGCAAATTAGTGACTGATCTGTATCTTTTTTTCTAGGACAGCAGCCATGTTCAATGGCTTTTTGTAGTCAGGACATTAAGGTATGTGCCTAAGCAGGAATTGACTTAAAAATGAAACCTAAAATCTTGAGAAATATTCACTAAATGTGCAACAACTAGCCCTGGTCTTCCCTGCTGTTCTCAGTTCAGATGAAATGCCATGACACAAGTGAAAATGATCCACTGCAAGCTACTTTTTATATCCTAACTTACCATGACCCTCATCTTCACACACACATAAATACACACCTCAGGGATTTTCCACACAAATCTCACTTAGGCATGACTAGACCTGATCGGATAACAGAAAGGCATAATACTGAATTTATTACTCTACGTCACCTCCGTTTTCCACATGACATAGCCTGAAGGATATAATGGAATCTTTACATGGCAGTTTTATATAACAATGAACAATTGCCAGTCTGATGTTTATCTGTTGATGGAAAAGATTATGCAAGTCAGTAATAGATTTACAGAATGAACAGATTTAAGCTTTTTATAGCCTACACCCTTCCCTGATAACTCATTCGATAAGAACAAATAAAGACCCGAATAAATAAATTATCACAATCTGCTCATTTTCTTTTTTTTCTTCTCATTACTAATTATTTTAGAAGGTCTTTAATTGATTTTTTTGTTGTTTTGTTTCGCAGTTGTGAGCTAGATTTATTGTTTAAAGTGACTTTAGAATATAAATAAGTTTTTAGAAGTCAAAAAAAAATGAAATGTAGTAATATGAATAAACAGTATACAGTAATTTACATTACAATGTTACTTAAATTCTGTGAAGCACAAATCATTTTTATTAAAAAATTTCTGTGAGTCCACCAGAGTACTAATAGCCCCTTTTTTGAGTTGTGGTGTATTGTCCTGAGGGCCTTTGTGTTTTACAACCTACATGTCTGTGTGCTGACTTGGTCAGCATTGATAAATGAGTGGAAAGTCACCAATCACAAATGAGCAATAAAATGAGTCACACAAAGCCCCCTTGAGTTTATATCCTTGACCTGGTGTGTTTATGACAGTCTGTCTTCCTGTGAAGGTGGGCTCACATGCCTATCCAATCACTGACCAATGCAAGACAAAGGAGATATAAATGTGGTGAGATTGTGTAGGAAAATTCCTGGACTCTTTCAGTCCAGAGAGGAAATGAAGATGTTTGTCAAGTAAGCAGTCTGGATGGATGAATTTAATTGTGTGGTTACTCTGAATGTTTTTCCTTTTTTATCAGCTGTTTCTTAAGGAGGAAAGTGGTTTAATAGAGAAAGTGGAAGTGTTTTATCCATTTGAGGATCTCAACAGGAAATCTCAGGTAACTGGAACATTTGAATGTTTGTATTGTTCTTTCATTGTTGCTATGCCGTTGTGATTCATGAGCTTTGTAAACATACACACACTTGAGTGTGGCGTACTTGAAATTCTGCCAGTGTTACTGTGTACTGATCAACATGGAGGTCTTATAAATATTGCTTTGATGTTACTTTCTACTAATATTCCAACAGAAATTTGATTCCTTATAGTGTCCTGAAACCGGGGCATTTAGGTCTTTTAAGCTTATTTTTCTAATTCATGCTAAGCTCTCAGTTCTGACATTTCAAGAGACATGACATGTGGGTTTAAGTGTTTTCCACTTGAATGGTCAGGATCTGGGTCATACCTATGCAGGTGCCTCCAAGTGAACTGTGAGAATGTTTTCTTCTTTTTATCTTCATGTTCAGACAAATTGTTTTTAAATTGCTAGACTTAGGATCACATTTACGAGAAGGTTATTGTGGAGCATTAAATCATGCCATTCATAGGGCGAAAAGCTACTAAATGATTTCTGGATTGGTACAGTACATCTGAAGATTAGCCTTTAAGATTAGATTTCATGTGACATCATGTGTACTTTAGGCCTCTTCTTCCCCAGTTTCTTCACATTCCTCTTTTTTCAACTGTAACCTCAAAGAAGCAAAAATAGCACTGTATAATATAATGAAATGGATCCATTGGCCCTCAGGCCATCAGAAAAGCCCTCCGTCAAAGGGCGGGACCATTAACACATATAGAAGATCATGTCATGTGTCCTGTTTTTCTCTGTCAAAAGACAGAAAAATCTGCTCGTTTCAAAACAAAGTAGTAAATCTGGCAACGATGTCTTCCAGTAAAAGAGCTGACAGAGCAATATAGTATTCTTGGACATATACTGTACATCTTGTTTTGGCATTAATGTTAGCAAAGATCATGCAATAGTGCAAATTATATTTTGAAAAGATTTAAGCTCCTTTAATTATGAACTCAGTCTGACTTTTACCTGACCTAAAGAACACAGGATAAAACAAAAATGAATCATGTGACTGTAAGTGACTCTTAAAAGACTGGTAATTTTACAATTTATGCCATGTCAGTTGAAGAAAAGTCATATCAATTACATTTGTATTTATTTTCTGTCTGATAAAAAAAACTGTGAATTGACTAGTTGAACAAAGACCCAAAGTCACAACAAAGTTTTTCCCTGACTTCTTCCTGTTTTTCCTTTTATGGTCTTTTTCCTTTTCTTGTTTAGGTAATTGATGTTTCCTCCTTTAGAATTGATTTATCCCCTGCACCTGTGTTTTGTAATTATCCTGTGAATTTAGTTCCTGCCTGTTCAGTTCTTTTTCGTCTGGTCTACTTGTTACACTCCCTGTGTTCCTCAGCCCTGCCTTGAATTGTCATGTTGTATTGGATTTAAGACTATTTATTTTGAGTAATTCCTCGTCTCCGTGTTCCTCGTTCCTCCCCGCTGTGTGCACAGTGACAGAAGACCAGACCAAACAGTTGAGTAAGCGGCGCTCTTTCACCCCGTTTGTTTTCTCGGTTTTTAAAGTCTTCAGGTTTGCTGTTTTGTTTTTTCCCCCGCGGAAGTCGCCGCTCGTCTTTCCACCCTAGCCCGCTGAAACTAAGCGTGGGAGTTCGGTGGGATCGCCGCGAGTGCTGTGAGTCCGCTGGCCGCTCGTCAGTCAAGTCTGCCGGCCGTTCACCTGTCAAGCCCGCCGGCTGCGGCTAACCCAAGCCCGCCGGCCACTCATTAGTCAAGTTCGCCGGCCGCTACGAAGTTAAGCCCGCCGGCCGCGGCTCACTCAAGCCTGCCGGTCGATCCTCAGTCAAGTCTGCCGGCCATTCATCAGTCAAGTTCGACGGCCACTCCAAAGTCAAGTTCGCGGGCTTTCGCTCGCTCAAGCCAGCCAGCCGTTCCGAAGTCAAGCCCGCCGGCTGCGGCTCCATCAAGCCGCCGGCCACTCTGAAGTCAAGCCCACCGGCTGTGGCTCCATCAAGCCCGCCGGCCGCTCCGACATCAAGCCCGCCGGTGACCAAGAATCCATTGCAGGCTCCAGCCCCTGACCAGGGTCAAGTCATGTCCCCTGAAGTACTGTCCACAGGAACATTTTTAATCAGCCTTGTCTTGTCTTGTCTGTTGGGGTTCTATTGTTGCCTCAATGGAAGCAGTTCCTGAGTTCACCCCTGAGAGGGCCTCTGTCACCACGTTCAGCCCAAGGAGGGCTGTGGTGCTCACATCAGGCCCAGAGAAGGGCCTCAGATTCCGAGCCTAGCCCTAAATGGGCTCCTGTTCCTGAGTTTAGCCCAAGGAGGGCTCCTGTTCCTGAGTTTAGCCCAAGGAGGGCTCCTGTTCCTGAGTTTAGCCCAAAGAGGGCTCCTGTTCCTGAGTTTAGCCCACGGAGGGCTCCTGTTCCTGAGTTTAGCCCAAGGAGGGCTCCTGTTCCTGAGTTTAACCCAAGGAGGGCTCCTGTTCCTGAGTTTAGCCCAAGGAGGGCTCCTGTTCCTGAATCCAGCCCAGTAAGAGCTCCAGTCCCCGTATCCGACACTGAGAAAGCTCCAGTCCCCGTATCCAGCCCAGGGAGGGCCTCTAGACCCGAGATTCTCCCCAAGTAATTTTTGAGGGGGCTAACAGAGCTCTGGCCGTAGGGGCCGGGCTGTTGGCCGCCCGAGCTCCCAGCTCCGCCATGGCTCCCCGGACTATCCATCCGCCATGGCGTCTTGAACTCCCTGATCCGCCATGGCCCCCTGAGCTTCCTGCTCCGCCATGGCCTCCTGGAACGGGTCCTGCTCTAGAGCCCGGCCATCCCTGTGTATCCTGTCCTGAGGGGCCTCCAGAGCACCCACCCCCCCTCCCCGTTGGAAGTTGTTAAGGCGCGGGAAACGCCTTCCGGGAGGGGGGAGTAATGTCACGTTTCTGTCTTGTTTTGCCCTGAGTTCTTCCTGTTTTTTCTTATATGGTCTTTTTCCTTTTCTTGATTAGTTAATTGATGTTTCCTCCTTTAGAATTGATTTATCCCCTGCACCTGTGTTTTGTAATTATCCTGTTTATTTAGTTCCTGCCTGTTCAGTTCTTTTTCGTCTGGTCTACTTGTTACACTCCCTGTGTTTCTCAGCCCTGCCTTGTATTGTCCTGTTGTATTGGATTAAAGACTGTTTATTTTGAGTAATTCCTTGTCTCCATGTTCCTCGTTCCTCCCCGCTGTGTGCACTGTGACACCCTGGAGGTGAGACAGTGGGTGATTTGCATTCTCCACTAAAATGGGCTTAAAGAACCATTTCTTATTTTTATAGAAATAGTGCCATAATATAAAGCGTAAAGCATTAAACCTTCACTGAAAGACATAAATGGGAAATACCAAACTGTTTATGGCCAAAAGGGAGTCGTGAAATATTCAGGAAGGTATTTGAGAATATCACCAGTGTTTTATTTGGATATTCAAAGCAAAATCCACCATTAATTTGAGGGATTTTTAAAAGCTCTGGTTAGTCTTTTAACATTCCTGTAATTCTAACCCTGTCAGCACATCAGGCTTGTGTAAAGCTCAAAGGATGCACTAAAACTCTCTGTGGTGTGATATTTACACAAGACTTGAAGATTTCACAGTTGTATATTTACTGTGAAAGCCGTGAGGGACAGCTAGAACTCAAGATATCGTATGAGCAATGCTGTATCATATTTCATTGATATTCCACATGCAGCTTTTTATGGGGAATGGCAAAAGGCCAAAATATATTTTACAAAGTGCACAAAATTCTTTTTATCCAGCATATTGTATGAGAGAGTCAGCAGTGACATACAGTATGAAGCCTCCTGTATTTCCTGTTATTGTGGTGTTGGTGTGATTTGAACACTCAGCAGTCTTTTCCTCACTTCACTCGCTGCTGATCTCACCTCTCAATTGCAGTTCTCCATAGAGAAATAACACATACTGCTAACTATTGGTGCTGCTCACAGTTATAGATCAAATTGTAGATTCAGTTATGTTGCAAACATATATAATTCAATCAATCTAATTAAATTAAATCAAAGATATAATTTAATTTGTAATTCATCCATAGTATATCACAGTAGGTAAATTCCTTTGAGGAACTAAAGCATAAATAACCTGTATAATGCCACAATGGTGAAAAAAAGAGAGAAATAATTGGCGATCATTGCTCATTTCCATGTGTTAGCAGTCCTGGCTCAGATTCAACAGTTTATTTTCCTCACCATCCAAGTGCATGACAGAAGGTTTAAACATGCAGATGCTTGGTACTGAAATAAAAAGCTTTATTTATGATATGATAAAAACCACCTGTCTGTGTATAATACACTACTGTTCAAGTTTGGGGTCAGTTGTGTCTTTTTTGAAAGGAAATTAATATTTTTTTACTTTTTTAATACTTTACATTATATGACACTGAAGACTAGAATAATGTCTGCTTAAAAAAAAAAAATTAGAAAATAGCTATTTTAAATTGTAAGAATATTTCACAATATTACACTTTTGACTGTACTTACCAAGTAAGACTCTTACAATAGAGTGAATAAATTGAATCCCACTGCTAGACATTTCAAAGTAATAAAGCAATTGACTGTGCAAACCCCCAAAGATCATCAAGCACCTCATATCATTAGTGAGTTTTAGTATTGATCTCTTCAGCTTTTGCCAAAATCAATGCACGATTCACTCATGTAGTGTACTGAAGAAAAGTACAGTTAATCTAACAGAGTGTTCTGGGTGTTCCAGAGGTTATAGGGATGGGGTGTGTGCTAAGTGCGTTTGTGTGAATGCTAATTACATGGGCTAGACCAGTGGTTTTCAATCCTGTTCCTCGGGACCCACAGCTCTGCATATTTTGCATGTCTCCCTTATCTGACACACTCATTTGAGTTCATGGAGCTCTTTCCTAATGAGCTGAAGATCTGAATCAGGTGTGTAAATTAGGGAGACATGCAAAATGTGCAGAACTGTGGGTCCCCAGGAACAAGTTTGAAAACCACTGGGCTAGACTGGCTTGACACCACACTGTCGACTTCACGCAATGGCTAAAGGCTCCGCCCCCACAATGCACCTGCTGTCCAATCAGAAGCGGGGGTTGTCAGGAGGTTGGGGTCGGTGGTTTTTTTTCTGTTGTTGTGAGAGAGAGCTGAAATGGAAAATGACTGCAAAGCTTTCTCTTTCCTTTTCCTACGAAAGTATCAGTCAAGACAGGAGCCTCTGCACATTTACTCAGGGAATCTGTCTGCTTGGCCTGTTTAACCTATAAGCTTTCCATACAGACGAAAGGTAAGTCTTTGTTTTTTTGTATATTTTAATTTTCAAATTCATGTATGTTTTGTCTAAATATTATTTTGTGTGAATGAGGTATGTTTTGCATTATATTATTTCATATTTGTATTGATAAGTAGGCTAATTTTATAGTATGTCCTGTTTTTCAAGCAAATTAAGTCTTTTAGTAAGTCATCAGTTTTTGTAAATTCTAAATATTAATTAGAAGATAGACTCTCACAGATGTTTTTTAGAAGTTACTATGTTAAAAGTCTTGGTTATTCAGGTGGCTTCGCAGATCAATGAAGCAATCAACAGGCCTCTGAAGTTCTCAAACCAGTCAGACAGCACTGGCCTCTGGAACTCATTTACATCACATTTCATTTCACTTACAGACATTTACTTTCAAAGAATGCATTTAAATATCAAACTGGACTACTGTTTTGATCTAAAATCCCACCATGTTTCAGAATGCAGCCTTTGTTTATGTAAGAATGAGTGCATGTTTGTGTGGTTTTGTATTCAGCATAAATATGCCAACATAAAGATGCATGCAAATGGCATTTTATGCTCTTCACTCTTAATGAACTGCATTTAAGTCCCTACATGTGCCCTGGCTGGTTTGTGACCTAAGAGCACTTATGTTAGGAGCTGAAAGTCTTCAGACTACAGGCCCCTGTGTGAGTTTTAACCTCTGGGTCAGTGGAGCTGATTGCTGTTGTGCTGTCAGTCATTATATATATGTGATCTCTCTTTACTCTGTTAGAGACCCTTAGGAGTAGATTGTCACTGCCACAAGATTAATGACACTCATCTGTTTGCTTTTAAACCATATGCTGTCTAGAGATGAAGTAGAGCCTGTGGATTTCTGTGTACTGATGCTGAGTGCTTGATTTAAATCATTTGAAAGATGACATGTAAACTTCTTTATCCAGATTGTGAATATATTTAAAGAACTTGTTCACAGCATGTTTCGCTGATGCACAGTGTGAAAGTGAAGTGACATGTGGCCAAGTATGGTGACCCATACTCGGGAATTTGTGCTCTGCATTTAACCCATCCAAATGCACACACACAACAGTGAACACACACACACACCCGGAGCAGTGGGCAGCCAGTGCTGCGGCACTCGGGGAGTAGTTGGGGGTTCGAAGGGTCTCACCTCAGTCGTGGTATTGAAGGTGGAGAGAGCTGGTTATTCGCTCCCCCCACCTACAATTCCTGCCGGACCTGAGACTCAAACCCGCAACCTTCGGGTTACAAGTCGAACTCTCTAGGCCACGACTGCCCCTTAAAACTGCAGGCCCAGACAGGAAGTAAGTTACGCACTAGGCTAACGTCCATCACACACACAGTGAGATTGTCGATGCTGGGTAACTGAACACTGATGGAAACAAGCACTAGAGCATGTTAATGTCCTCAGAGAATGTGTTCAGCCTTAATCATTAACCTCTGAGGTCACCGTGCCTACTGCTTCTTAAAATGCCAAGGGCAGGTGCAAGACATTTCAAATATGGGGGTGGAAATTAGGGAGACGTGGATGGGGACTTTAGTCACTCATCATGAGTTATAAGGCTTTATGCTGGATTTTGGTTTCCTGCTTAAAAAATATAGGTACTTGCAATTGAAGTACCAGAGGGCTTTATGCAAATGGACACATTAGTGAATCCAGTGCATTCAGTAAATTGAATAATGCATGAAATGAATGCTGTTTGGATGATTAGAATTCATAGGTTGTACTTCTTCAGAGTATGAGCCTTTGCTGTAATGTGTTAATCCATCCATCACCTCTAATTCTGTCCTGTTATTTAGGCATTTGTGCTTTGTCGTTATTCTGTTAAAGGGATAATTCACCGAAAAAAGAAAATTCTGTCATTAATTATTCACCCTCATGTCATTCCAAACCCGTGAGATCTTTGTTCATCTTCGGAACACAAATTAAGATATTTTTGATGAAATCTGAGAGCTTTCTGACCCTGCTTAGACAGCAAAGTAACGCAACTTTTGTGAACGTGTGTCGAAGACTGACACGGAAGAGAAGAAATGGCTGAATAAAGTAGTTATTTTTGTTGTCTTTGCGCACAAAAAGTATGCTCGTAGCTTCATAACATTACGGTTGAACCACTGATGTCACATGGACTATTTTAACGATGTCCTTACTACCTTTCTGGGCATTGAATGTATTAGTTGCATTGCTGTCTATGTAGCATCAGAAAGCTTTCAGATTTCATCAAAAATATCTTAATTTGTGTTCCGAAGATGAACAAAGGTCTTATGGGTTTGGAACAACGTGAGGGTAATTAAAGACAGAATTTTCATTTTTGGGTGAACTATCCCTTTAAAAGTGATTATGATGGATATGATTAAATAGGTATGTTATCTTACAGATCTAGGCATCAAATGTTAGAATTTTATTTTATATAAAAGAAAATCGTGTATTTTATGTATATTATCTACATTAAATGTTTTTGTTGTTATTGTTCTTAAAAGTTCATCATATCCAAGTTATAAACATTTATCTGCTTTTTATGTGAAATACTGTTTCCTGCTTTGAAGAAATGGGTTCCTGTTGATCATGTTTAGAAGCTGTGTATATTTTCCCAATCTATGCCAGTAATTATATTGAGGTGCATAACAAAATATATATTTGAACAAGAGGAAGTCAAATGTTCAGATACTTTAACTTTATCTTCAACTGTTTATTTTAGGACTCACTATCAGTGTTTTAAACATGGCAGCAGATCTGGCCTTAGTCACTGTTCTCGTCCAGCTTCTTGTTGATTTGGTGACAAGTGACAGCATTGACTTCTACAATATCATGCCTGCTGTAGAAGGTGAGTTTGTTTATTCCAGTTCATTTTATTGTATGTACACTAAAATTCAAAAGTTTGGGGTCAATGAATACTTCTATTCAGAAAGGATGCATTAAATTGATCAAAAGTGCAAGTAAAGACATTTATAATGTTACAAAAAAATATTTGAAATAAATGTTGTTATTTTGAACTGATGATAATGATGAATATCATCAAATCAGCATATTTGATATCTAAAGGATCATGTGACACTCGTGACTGGAGTAATGGTTACTGAAATTCCAGTTTTGCTATCACAAGAATAAATTACATTTTAAAACATATTAAAATAGAAAAGTCTGATAATATTTCACAATATTAGTATTTTTACTGTATTTTTGATCAAATAAATACAGCCTTTGTGAGAATAACAGTTCCTCCTTACCACTCATATTGTACATTAACCAATGATCTGTTAAGCAATATTGTAATCATGTTTGTTGACATTATTAATGAATGTTATAATCAAGTGTTACCATAACTTCCAGTGACTTTATAGCAATACTATAACGCAGTATTCATATCTGTACAGCCACCCCGTATCCCAAGAGTTTCAAGTGCTTCACATGTGAACAGGCCTTAGACAACTACAGCTGTAACCGCTGGGCAGAAGATGTGTGGTGTCCTCAGAGTGAGTTTACTAAGCACAAAACCACCGCTCTCAGATCTTCACAGTTGTCTCTAGATTTAAATAAAATTGTTTGATTGAATTGTTCAGGCACTTTGTAAAGCAATATCCTTTTAAATTCCTAGCAACCTGTTTCTTCATTTATAGATACCCAGTATTGTATGACAATACACCACTTCAACCTTTATGGAAAGACAAAATTTGTAACGAAAAGATGTGCAGTGCATGAAGAATGCCAGTTAGCTGGCTGTAGACGTCATAAAAATGCGCACCATGTGAGTCTCCACATACAAAATATTTTGCTCTGTGTTGTACTTAATACATGGCAACATACAAAAATAATCTCTTATATCAAAATTATTCACTTACAAAAATGTGTTTCTGTCTTGCAGGAGTCCATATCTTGCTGTGAAGGGATGGTTTGTAACGTAGAGCTGCCGACCAACCACAGTAATGCAGTGTTTGCCCAGAGACAAACTCACAGCTCAGCAGCACCCACTTTCAGGATCTGGGATTCTGTGATCCTACTGGCCCCAGTTCTCACGGGAATGTTACCATTGTGATCCTCAATCATAAAAACCTGTTCGGTGATGAACAGCACTACAAATCATAGAGACAAAGGAGACATCATCCACACTGGAATATTAATCCAGTCAGATGGATATTTGCATTAAGGCTACAGTAATATCATGTAGGAGAAAGCTAGCATTCCCATTCATCTCAGTGGCAGGATGTTGCAGGATTCACTAGAAGAATGTGATTTTCCATCTTTGCTGATGGGCTCACAGATGTTCTCATGACTGATCAGTGACTAATCAGCCTGGAGCCGCAGGAAAAATTACATCATGGCTTGGCTGATTGGTTAATGCACCACAAGAAGATCAATCACTAGTGACTGTCTGGAGCTGTAATATAAGTCAATTTCACACTTGTAAGAATCCTTCAAAAACAGCTGGACACTGATGAATAATCTATGATAATATAATGAAATATTTGTGACAGACTTTGTTTGCAGACGATTTTATTCTTTTAGAAAACACAATGCCTTGGAGTGAAGAAGGATGCATTTTGCAACCAGATGGTGTAGTGGCAACTCAACTATGCAAATCAGCAAAACCATATTGGTGGATTCAGCAAGGAGACGGCCAGTCGGGCATTGGTGGAGGAACTGTGTGCACAGGAAGTTGCTGTGTCAGGAAGGTCTGTCAATGGAGTACTAGTACTGCTTATGACTGCTTACTAATGATGTGCTAAATAGGACAGAGACGGGTTGCAAAACAGCATTTAGCAACTAAAGCAGTGGAATTAACTTATCCTGCCTCACTGGATTTGTATTGAGCAATTTGAGGCTCACACACTGAGCATTAGAAGTCTCTATGTGGGATGGTCCTGTGGCTCTGGTCCCAGATTCTGTCACATAGGCCGAGCACAGCAATGAGAGGACGTGGGATGTGTTGTTCTAGTTTTCTAAATGGTGCGAATGTCTCTAAAAGAGATCTGCATTGCTGCATAAATGTCAGTGCTTTAAGAACATGGACCTGTATCACGTAAAAGCACTAATTAATTAATTAAAATTAAGTATATTTTGAATTATTCTGACTTGACTGTTGCAAATACTGTCTTGTTTTACTGTCCCAAAAACCAATAGAAATAAAAACGTGACTGCGATGTGCACACGTGCACAAATATTCTGTTTAACTATTATGCTACTAATATTTACCTTACAGTTGGTATTACATCTATTTTCTAAATGCATCTTATTTATCTTATTGTGAATGATTCATTTGTTCATGTTTATTTATTTTAGTTTTTTTTTGTTTGTTTGTTTTTAATCAAATTGTCATAAACTACACCACCGACCTACAATCGACTGCAAGTTTGCATTTAGCCGATTTGCCTCCATCCAGTCACAACAGCTGATAGATTAAAATCTAGTCCTCACCCTGCATTTTTCTTTTCTTATTCAATAATCCATTTCACTCGGTTGCACATCAAAATTCTGTAGAAAATATCTGTCACTACTTTCATTTGTTTCATCACAACTTTAAAAATTTAATTAAAACTCATATAAACAACCTTTTTTTATATATAATTTTTGCAATTGCAATTTCAGTTCATTACCAAAAATGTCACTGCATATAAAAATAAATAAATAAATAAATAGGAAATGTTATACATGTATAAAAAAACAATAAAACCTAGTGCTAGAACTGTTTCATAGCCGTTAATGTACAAACCTTACAGCACGGCTATGTTCCTTCCCAGGAAGGTTGAAGTAAGTTATGATAAATAGTCTTGTTTACGTTCATTGGGTTGATTGAGTGTGTAAACGGTTTCTCATCTCTTTAATCTATAACATACCGCTGTGCTTTTTGTATATGAGCAGCAGGGCAATGTTTTTAAAATTCCTTCCACGCTGATCTGAGAACAGTTTCTCCCCCCCCCCCCCCCCCCCCCCCCCCCCACTCCCCCCTGAGAACAATAAAAACATTCCCAAGAGGATCTCAGTGTGGGACACAAAGCCGTGGACCATTAATATCATTGCTGTCTGGAATAATGAGGGTTTTTTCTCTCTAACCCAAACATGACATATGGTTTATCCTCTAAAATTGTTGCTGAGGAAATGAGATTTGGGTCCTGTGTAGCTGCTTCACTGACTTATGAAGTTAAAATGTGTGTGTGTGTGTGTTCCTGCCCCGCTGACTGTCTCACCGTGTGTGCTGTTTGCTCTGGCTGCTGGCTGTCTTTGTTCTGGTTTTATTAGGCGTGGAGTTGGAGTCTGTCACTTTCAGGCTTTGGAGAGTCATTTATGTCCCATTGAGAAAAACAGTATCAGTGCTGCTGCTCTCATCTGCACTGCCTGTGCCTTTAATATTCAGAACCCAGTCTGCGCAGACGAGGAGGCAGAAAGCTCATGGCCCTTATCCATCCAAATGCATTACTGTGAGAATAACCAAAAGACATTGTAATTAAGTAAAACTATAATAGTATGCTTTATTGCACAGTGGAGTCTAAAGGTCAGCATTGGAAGTCTTTAAAAAATCAAATTTAAACCTGGAAAAAAATGACATAAAATGTTATGGCTAAAAAAGAAAAATAAATACTTAAAATAATTAAGAAATATTTTACTTTTTTAATGTATTTTTAGGTCATTAATCCAATAAGCAAATTTGTAATGTTGATCAATAAACAAATATTAATAAATCATTTCTAAAAATTTTTAAATTCTTGGGTTTTTTAATTATTTTTACAATTTAATTTTTTCCTAAGCTATTTTTAAAGATTAATTTTCTAATTTATATAAATGTTCACTCAAATGTTCACTTGTTTCTGATATACTTAAGGAAATAATTTATACAAAAAAGATACCACTGTATAACACACATTAATAAAAGGTGGATTAGTAATGATCTTTAATATATACAGTAAACATGATGTTTTTTCTACAATTTCCCTTCAATAAAATGCCAGTGTACAAAAGGAATACAGGACTCGTTGGAAAGTCCCCTCATACATTCTTATTTATTTAAAGGAAAATTGACATGATTTAATTAATGATTTATTGGATTATCCAGTGATGCATTCAGTAATAAGAGTGACTGCAAACTTTTACGTCATAAAAGTAGTACAAAGCAACATTCATTTACTGAATGGCATTTGATACTCTCAAACAATGAACGACTTTCATTCCTGTTCTTGCTTTTTTTGGTGGCGCCATGTAAATTTGTGTTTCATTGAAATCTGGTGATTGATGATGTCTCCTCACACAGGCATCTTCAATAATTGTGTTCTTCTTGTTAGGGAAGTGACTCGTGATTGGCTGCACTGTGCACATGTTTACATCTTTAGCAAACGAAATAAAAGCAATCAATAACACCTTATCTGAAGAATATGGAGATTTACTACTGATTTTGTAATGTAATTCTTTTTTTTCTTTTTTTTTGCATAAATCCAGGAGTATAGTTCTGATGTTGCAAGAATCCGGCTATTACTGCTTGGCAGCTCCTCTACGTCTTTAGATGTTAAGAATAAAATTGTGAAAAAACAAATGAAAATGCAAGGGGAAAGCCTTTCGCTACTACAAGTGCTCTTGACAAAGCAGAAATGTACTTTGAACACAAATACCCTCTAGCCCTTCCATGGTAATCCCAAAACAGCACTGGCTGCATTTGATCATTGGATCGGGCCTGTCCTGTAATCCGAATAAGTCACCCTGCTGTATTGTCTGCTTGTGTATATGCTCTATGACGGCCAGCGAGGCTTAACATTCCGCTGCAGGGCCAGAGATCACCGCACTAATTGGCAACCAGCAGTGTTTCCAGAGGGATTTTATTCTCCATGAGGATCTGACCTCTCTGAAACCTGGTTAAACCAGACCTCAAAGACAGCCCTGTACCCTCAGTCCCACTTAGTCATTGGACAATAAAAATACCAATGAGTGAGAAGTTATTCTGATGGATTGCAGAGCAGTGGTCCTCGTTGTTTATGATTCTGAGACTTCAGTTAGGGGACGGTGACCTTTTAAATGAACACTGAGAGTACAGTGAAATTCTTAAACATGCAATCAGAAGTATAACAAGCAAGAAGAAAAAGTCAGAATAAAAATGAAGTAACAAACAATTGCTTTTGACAAAGTGAGACTAACTCATGTTATAAACTACTATTAAACCTCAGAGAACAATAAAAGTTTGTACAAAAACCAGAGCCTGGTCTAAAAGTAGAGACTCAGAACTCTGCTACAATGCTGACGGGAGAGGACAGGTGTATCTCACTCTGTGATCTTTAAGCACATGTGAAGAGAAGTTTCTGTGAAGTCTGAAGTCTTGCTGAGATCTTACAAACAAACTTTTCAACATGAAGCAATAACTTGGGGCTGATGGAAAGTACATACTTGGCCCCTGTTGACCCTCTCTCGCCAAACATTTAAGGACCAGAAATAGAACTTGGTGACAGATTGTCACTCCATGGAATCTAATGAAATTTAAGCATATTCAAAAGTGAATTATTGTTAGATCTCAAAAAAAAAAAAAAAAAAAAAATTCAATGAAAATGTAACTATTAAAGGATTAGTTCATTTCAGAATAAAAATTTCCTGATAATTTACTCACCCCCGTGTCATCCAAGATGTTCATGTCTTTCTTTCTTCAGTCAATTAGGTTGAAGGTCCAAACTGCAGTTTCAGTGCAGTTTCAAAGGCCTCTGCATGAAAGGAACAAGGCCAAGGAACAAGGGTCTTATCTAGCGAAACAATTGGTCATTTTGTATAAATAAATAAATAAAAATTGATATTCTTTTTACCACAAATGCTTCCTAAAGCAAACATCTTGAGATATGACTGTAGATGAAAGCAGAATTAAAAGAAGTGGCATAAGTCATTAGAAGTATAGGAACACAGAATTGCTACCAGCATTTCATCTCTAAATCCTCTTTTGCAGATGGGCATTTATCTCGTTCTGTAGAAATGATTGACGTGTTGTGAGGAAGGATCGGTGCCCCTTGAAGAGACCAGAACAGAAGATTGAAGTATGCCGCAGGCAGTCATGCCTTCACCACTGTCCCTGTAGTGCACATCATCAAAGCCAACTCGTTCATTCAGTTTGAGATGATTATGTGCCTCTCACATGCCAACCAAATCAACTAGACGCCTGGTGACAGGTAAGAGGACATACCAGGTGTGTTATTCCCTTCTGGAGGTAAAAAAAAAAAAAAAAAAAAAAAAAACCATAACATAGCTGTGATGAGTAGTAGTCAACTCATCAATGTGTTTTTAACTTTGGCACATGGGCAAATGCTGAATGTCATGGGGTGGGGTTTTGTCTTTGATAACAAGAAGTAGATTTTCAGGTATGAAAAATTCTCAACCTAACTACAACTGAGATGTTCCTCAGAGAGCATGCAGGCCTGTAATGACTGCTGCTGTTGGTTTGCAGCTGTACAGCCTGAGGCAGAAATTACAATGGCAGTTAATCGGTTTCTTACCTTCTCCTTTGTGTTTATAGCAGCTCTATTTTCAGACGAGCTTGTGGAATGTAGAAGTTATAGAGCGAATCCTAGAATTATTTATGTGGTCTTACTAAGGAGAGTATTAACATAATACAGTCTCAAACCTTTTCCCTAGAGCAGGGCCTTACATAATACCACACATTCGTTTAATTCTCTTACCGTTTAAAATTGTCTCAGCTGCCATAAAGAGATTATCCACCTTATTTTTACTGTATGAGGCCATTTGAGAGGATGAGGCCATTTGTAACTTAAATGTGCGAGGCTTCCAGTGTCATCTGCTTTCAGTTATTTTAGCTGTACAAAAACAGTCTGGGTCCCACTTTATATTAGGTGGCCTTAACTACTATGTACTTACATTTAAATTAATAATTTGATACAATGCACTTATTGTGTACATACATGTTTTTACATTGTACTTATATTTTTTAAAAATACCTATATGTCGTTACATCTGTAATTAATTTCTGTAATTACATTTATAATTACAATGTTGACCCATGCCTTACACCTTAACCCAACCTTAAACCTACCCAAACCACCAATCCTGTCCCTAACCTTACCCGTATCCCACCTCAATAGCAGCAAAAGTGCTTTGTAATACAATACGACCACAATAGAGCTTTCCTGTAGCTCAAACAGTAGAGCATGGCGCTAGCAACGCCAAGATCATGGGTTCGATTCCCAGGGAAAGCAAGAGTTGATAAAAATCCAAAAACTGTAACTTGAATGCAATGTAAGTCGCTTTGGATAAAAGCGTCTGCTAAATGTCAATGCTCACAATAAGTACATTGTACTTATGTTTTGATGTAAGTACATTGTAGTTAAGGCCACCTAATATAAAGTGTGACCACAGTCTGTTATGCTGCTTGATTATGCAAACTGGTATTTGGCATCATATTATTTTGTTATTGTAATCATAAACACACTGGTTTGCAGCACAAGTAATTTTGCTGTTTACTGCCTATTCACAGAAAATAGCTAAGGTGGACACACCATTATGTTTGAAGAAAGGTCAGACTTTGCATGCTATGTCCATTACAGAACACAAACAGTATATATTTGATTCACTTTGATTCAATATGTTACTCATGCATGCAAATTATATATATTTTTGTCAATATACATTATGATGCCAAAAGCATTCAAAGAATTGAGACTGAACTATTTGCCTTCATTCTGTTTCTTCTGTGTCTTTGTGAACTGCTCTTTCTCTGCTATTCACTGTTCATTTCAACCTGTAGTAAAATTATCCTTATCTCGTGGCTCTGCATACCAGTGAGACCTTGCACCTCCATTACATGAAATCTGACTCTGCAGGAGGAGGTTGCAATTATGACTGAACTGCTGATTTTAGATTTCAACTTCAAGTGGAATCCAGTCATGCACAAAATTTGTACATGTTGCTGATGCTCTTTTCTTCATCCCGTCAGGCTCTTCCAGTGATATCTGACATGCTGTGTGGACACTATCTCAGCCTGTCAGATGGGACATTCATGTACAGAGATGGAAGTCTGAGATAAAATTGTCAGATCTGTTTGAATGTGGGTCTGTTTATCAAGCTAGATTTTTGTATTGTGTTCTGTCTGTGGTACTTACATTCAAAATGGGAGTTGTACAGTGAGTAAACCACATGAAAACACTGTATTTACATGGCTGATCTCACCTCATGATCTACTCCTGCCATCAATCTCTCTGCACTTCCCTAAAACGGCAGACTGCTGTCGAAATCCGCTCGCTACAAATCAAACTCTCATCCTGTGCAAAGATTCTCTGCTTTGAAGTTGATCTTTAGACACAGGCTTTTAAGTAGCTACGATGGATTTATTTACACATTAACTTAATGTTTTTAGGGCCCCAGAGTTTTTACAAAAGAAGGCAGTTGTCTTCAAAGCACCAAATTTTAAATTACATATTTAATCGTCAATATTTTACAGGCTACACATGGGAAAAAAAGAGCTAATTGCTCTATTTAATTTATTTTTTATTATTATTTATATGTTTATTTAAATTATATTTATTATTTAAAATTCTTAATTTTCCTAATTGACAGTTATTCAAAATTGTGTTGAGAAAATTGCCTAAAAGTGTCAACAGCTTGTTTTATTGATTTCTGCATGCCACATATCTTCATTCCTCAAGCGCATGTCACATTTCATCAGGTTCTCTGTCTTTAAGTTGGTAATTGTTGCCTTCGGGAAACATTTTGGATTTTTGTGGCATGGAGCATTTTACAACCCATTCATGACTTCAGTGCATATAATATTTGGAGGTTTAGCACACAATTAGTTAATAACAAGTTAAGCAAGGCATATTTACCGCGTGCATACATGATATAGTAATGTGTGAGGTCGACGCTTTTAATCAAAGTGATTCACTGTGCACTAACTACAGAGACAGTCCTCTTGAAGCTACCTGGGGTTTAGGGCCTTGCTCAAAGGCACAGCAGTGACAGGGGGGTCTGTGATGCTCCATGGTTTACGGGTCACCCCCCACACAGCTTTTAACTCGTCCTCACAAATAATGTTTGCTTGCAGGTTTACGTGACCCAGGAGATACCAACTTGGATGGCGTCAAAGACAATACCTTGAGCTAGACATTGATACGCTTATTGCAGATACGGTAGATCTGCTGCTCTTTCATACTTACAAAATTACTGCTGTAAATGTGCATTATCTGGTCACAGATCTGATATCTGCCTGGATTTAGGGTACTTTTCCTCCAGGGTAAAATGCCTATTTAGTGTTTCTCCCAAAACAGTAATCAGCAACAAACCAAAACTAAATCAAAGCATTTTCCTGATTGCTTGTTTGCCATTGTGGTAAATTTTCCTGATCCATAAGGTCATCATGTACAATCACTGAAGATCAATTTTGAGGTCATCTGATTTAATATTTACTAATTTTTAAAATGTTGCAGATTTATTTAGCCAATGAGAATCTCTGAAAATGTCACATATATTTTTAGACAAAAACAGTTAATATTCAGTAGAAAGTAATATATTTTTGACATTCTTGCTCCATTCTACCCTTGTGAAAAAAATTTATCATTTCAAGTAAGACTCTACAAAAATATGTATTTTTTTTTTAAATATTTAGCTTGTGAATGATGTGATTTTTGTGTTAGCTGTTGATTCATTCATTTTAACTAAAGCAATAAATATGAATGCTGGGTTATAACAATTTATAAGTCTGTTTTGTCGGCAATTAAGCTATTTGGTTGTGGTTCACTGAGAGGAAGTGTTTGATTTGACATTTCACAGTCATTTGCTGTGTTTTATCACCAGCAGAGGGCCAACTGAAAAGAATCATAAATGCATACAGCGTTTATTATGCATCAGATGCGCCCATAAGTCAATTCACGAGCCTTATGTACAAAAAGGCTTTAAAATTGAACCATCGACTGAACGTTTTCCTGACAGATTAAATGAGGATTTATCTTAAAGTAAGATAAAAAATTGATACTGTGGACATAATGAGCTGTCTAATGTAAAGCTTATAACTCATCTGCATAACCAGATATTTTAGCCAAGGCTCCAGGTAGTGTGAATAAAACCCAGTACAGTAGGTGTGTGTGTGTGTGTGTGTGTGTGTGTGTGTGGATCCTTCGGGACGCGCCTCCTCTCGACCTCTGATAGGCGCAGCCGAGCGTCTCATCCGCCTTTTAGGAACCTTTGAGTTCACAGGGATTCAGCTCGGACGTGTCATGGGTACAGACAACTGAAAGGACACTATTGATATACATGACTCTCTTCGGTTCTTGCCATTCAAGGATAAATCTGCCGTGATAAAAGTTTGACTACAGTCGTTTGAATCATTTTCGGTAAGTAGCCGCAATCTTTTTATTTGACCTGCTGCGATTGGATTAATGCATGACAGAGCACACCCTTTCAAATCTGAACAAATGTCATGAGTGCTTTTTAGATGTTTTGGAGTAAAATGTTTCATTCACCCCACCTCCTGATCCAAACCACAGCGGAAAGATAGTAAACAGTAAATAACAGCGACTGCTTGTTTGACAGCGTTGCGTCAAAACTAGAACGCTTGCATTATAATCAATTAGATTGAAGCGCACGCTTATGATTATAATGGTGATTTACGTTGTAAAAATGTTAGGGATTTTAACGAAAAAAAATTGATAGAAAAAAAAAAACACTTATTGAGATGACAGAACTGTTACCTTACCATATACTGCAGGATAAAATAGCCTGTTTTAAAATGTATAATATGTAATGTTACTTTTAAATATTGTAAAAAAATGTTTGGGAATTATAATGTATGAATTTTAACAATGCAATATGTATATTTTATTGGTAAAAAATAATATTTGACCAATAATTTATTTATAGGGAATGGGGCATTCCCAAAATTCCCTTCATGTTTGTTTAGAATTTAAGTTAGTTTCTTCTTATTTAATCTGCTGTGTAAATTAGAGTGTTTTGTGTTGCCTTCAAGATTAATTAGTTAATGTTTTTTGCATTATTTTAGTGTTGTCTGATAGCCTGATGTGTTTTGTCTTTGTGTGGGTAACACTGTGCTCTGTATTTACATGATCATTGACTACTGTTGCTGAACAGGCATTTTGATAAACTATAAATTATCATGTGGCCATTTATTGTCTTCCTGTGTCATTCTAGTACATTTTACAGTGACAAACAGATTAAAATAGCTTAACATTATGTAGTTTAGTGGCATATAGAACAGTATAGTACAACTGTAAAATTTCCAGTCACAAAAACATCAAAATTTCTTTACCTTTTAAACAAAAGTTTATATATATATATATATATATATATATATATATATATATATATATATTACAGTGTAGTTTGTTGCGTCGCTAACAATATAGATGTGGTTTTTAAATTTAGCCTAGTAAGGAGTGCAAAAGTAAGACACAATGCCATTTTCAAAGGTCAAACAAAATGGTCATTCTATCAAAAGCATGCACATCATTGATATGTTACATTACATAGGTTCAATTAAACATACAAAGGGGTTGAAATTCAGCTCTTAAATTGCACTCTTAAATCTGTTCATGTCTTAAACACAGTGCTGGCCAAATAAGCAAGCTGTATTCCAGTTTGATTAAATGTATGTATTTTGACATTCTGTCAAAAGCTAGTGGTGACCTGTTATTCACTGCATTCATAAAAGGTCAGGAATGACCCTCCCTGCCCACCCTGAGTCTATGCCAGGAATGTTCAGTGTCATGCATTTGTACTGTATTATATGGAACTAATCAGCAATGAAGCGCTCTTACATCTACTGGTGTGAATACATGCACAACAATGGATCGATAATATTTCATATTAAAATATGCAGCAGGTGCATGGATACAGTAGTGCATGTTTTTTAGTAATGAGGCAGATTTTATTTGATATGGGTCGATCCCTTGCCTTGATGGAGCTTTGTGTGCTGCTTTGTGTTTGCCATGCTTGTAGGAGTGGTTAATTCAGTGTGTATGTACAATTCTACATTAAAATCTATAATACGTAGGTTGCTTATTCTACAGCATGTAATGCAAAAACGTTTTGTTTAATGTTTTTGGCTCACAGTCAATGCCTAATGTTGACCGACCAAGAGAATCTTGTCTATTCATTTCAATGACCTTTTTATGAAAGTGCCCCTTGTAGCCCAGACTGTTGTTTTTCTCTTTCTAGAGCCGATGCTTAATCTCATTTAGTTGTAATGCACCTGTGTGGTGGTGAAGATAAATGACTCCAAACTCATTTCCACAGTGAGATTTTTCAGTACAGAAAATAGTCTGAAGCGCTTTTTATCTGTAGTCTGTGTAGGGGTTGTGTGAGTACAGACTCAACACAGGCAGCCAAGGACGCAAGGGGAAGGAACACTGCGGAATATTCTCACTTAGCAGGTAGCGAGAGGAAATCCATCGAGTTACTTATGAGCCAAGCTTCCCTTGATAGCAGACAGGAGAAAACATTTCAGCTGAGGTGGAAAGCCCTTTTCTTACTGGTAAAGCCCTGATGACATCGCAGAGACCAATACCATGATTTTAGACAATGCAAAGTGAAAGTACTATAGTAAAGCATAGACTCGTACTGTCATTCTTTTCACCTTCAAATTCAAGAATATCATGGGAATGCTTTACAATAATATTCTATACATTAACATTAGTTGATGCATTAGATAAATTAACTTAAAAATTAACAATAATTTTATAGCATTTAATAATATAGGTGTAAATGTTTATTTAATTATATTTATTATTATTTTGTTCTACTACTACTACTACTACTACCAATAATAATAACACATTTTGTTTAATTAATTTTATTAATTATTTTTGATCATTTATACTTAATATTATTTAAATGTTAAATATGTATATAATATACTGTATGTAAATAATAGCCATAACCAAGATTAATATATGACGTGAATGTATTAGTTTATGTTAACCATTGCATAGTGTTGATCTATACAGCCTTATTGTAAAGTGTTACCAGTATTGGTTTAAAATCATATAGAACATCTGTAAAGCAATTTTTTGTGTTGAATACACTAAAGCCTATAGTCTCGTCCAGTCAGGGGCAAAGGAAATGCATTGTCTCCTGCAAACATGCATAGGAAGAATGGAATTATAGAGTGATGTGTGTCTAAAGCCCATCTGTAGACGGTCTGATTTTGTGGTGGGGCTGCAGTCTTGGTTGAAGGGACACGGTCAGAACAATGAATTCAAGAAGAAAATGTTTAAGAAATGAAAGGGTCCTCACCAGCGTGAAAAAATGCACTTATCTTCGTTTTTAAAATCCCAGTGCCCACGCATAAGATTTATCGTCTATTAGTTCTCCTGGGTTCACTTCATCTGGGTGGGGGTGGTGTAACTCAAGACCATCTCACGCATAGGCTTATATGCTATTTTCTGTAAATATAAACTGAAGAGATTTGCATCATGAGCTGTTTGCATAATACAAAGCAGTAAAGCTTAGTAAATATGAGATACAGACTGCAGTTACAGTTTGTGTTATAAAATAGATGTTCAGACTTGTTTTGTTTTGTTTTCAGAAAAGGGTCAGAATTTTTTATGAGTAATTAAATATGCAGCTAATTAGCAAGCTTTAAGTGCAAGACTTTACTGAAACATTCACAATACTATAGTGGCTGCAAAAGTGACAGAAAGAGAAACAAGAGTGCTTATATAGTCATTTTAGAACTGTTTTGCAATGTACAAATTATTATTATTATTATTTTACTTGACAATATTTCCACTGTAACCTCACAACAAAAATAATATATATGGGTCAATGTATAATTTGTATTTGTATTAAAAATGTTTTAAATTAAATTAAATTAAATGTTTTAGTAATATATATTTCATATTATATATATATATATATATATATATATATATATATATATATATATATATATACAATAATTAACTAATATACTATATATATATATATATATATATATATATATATATATATATAGTATATTAGTATATTACTGATTATATCTAAATATCCTTATGGTATATTAATTATATACATGACAAAATATTATTTATATTTGTTTTAAAGTGCTTCATATATACATTTTTCATTTAAATATTTTTAATGCAAATATTGTATTATAATTAATTTACACAACTGGCCTGAATCTCTCTCACACTGGCTCTGTGTAATCGGGCCATCCATATTATTGAGCCATGTTAATATCTCTGCTTTGAAGAGTGATGGAGAAATCTGACATCCTGTTAGGGTTTGATGGATTTCCTTTACCTTTCAACCAGTTTGTGGATTCCACTCTGTTTGAGTGGATACTTTCCCTCATAGACACTTGTGACAGGAAGGCCCACACATATTTGCATGTCCTCTGACCCCAAGAAACAGTTGAACACCTGATAACATGTTAGAGCCGGGGCAGGTGTTTCTCCAGATGGGCCAGCCGAGAAACTGAAAGGTGTTATTTGAGACCTTCTAATGACAAGGGTATGGAAGCATTTAGAGTTCTATGGGTCTTTATTACTGATGTATGAGGGTCGTTTTCTGACAGTGAGATGCAAATTGGAGAAAAGTCATAAACGATCTGGTTGTTGTGGTGTGTGTTTTGAATCTCTTGGATCATGTTAGTGGATTGCATTACATGTAATGATGTTACTATGTGTTGTGTCTGGATTTATCTTTCAGTTCATTTACTCTGTGATCCGTTTTGAATAGTTAAACACATGCTAGTATTATGGCTTGCAGTCACTCTGGATGTCAGGAGCATATTTTTTCTTTAAATAATCTCATAATACCCACAATCTATCACCTTTTTACCCTTGCGTGACCATCAGAGATCTGATAAAGCGTCCCGTGTCAGAGTGGGGGAGGGGGTTCAGTGCTCCATGTGCTGATCAGACTCTCCATTACCCAGAGTGCCATCTCAATGGGGACGGTGAGGCAGAAGACAGAGCGATGGCTTCATCTGACCCCTTTGTTTCCCCTCACCATGTCGAGGAACTTGACAAAGGCTGATGGTCTTTGGATAATGACACTTCTCTTTGGGCTGAGTACATAACAAACGCTGTTCATCGGGGCGTAAGGGAGAATCCCTCAACTCTGTGCATTACTTATGCTCTTTTTGAATTATTTAGCAAAGTTTGTTTAGCGTTAACTGCATGAGTGACCAGGCAAAGATCACCATCACAGAGTCAGTGCTAGTCTGCCTGAGGCGCCCAGTGGTCTTAATGCATCTGTTATTTTTGCATGTTACGCCCCATTATTTTCATTTTCAAGTCTTTTTAGCTTTACTACATGATATATGTATTTTTTTAGGTAAGTCACTATGGAGAATAATTTGGTCAGAGAGGCCTATGTAAAACTGTGTGGTGTTAAGGAGCTTTTGGCAGATTTTGATGCTAATTAGCTGCTCTTGAACCCCATTTGAATGCTTTACTGAACAGATGTATCCGATTTGTCTTACGGAGGCCTTTTTGCACCCTGTAGTGAAGCTGCTGCCATCTATTGTCTGTGTATGAAGATTTATATGTGGTCTGTTAATACACTTTGTACCAGGATTTGAACAACAAGGCTTATTCACCTCAGTCAGTGTGTAGTTTAATATCAGTGTAATGAGATATATTTTGAAATGTATATATTATGAAATTAAGCATTTCATTCAGCATTTCATTCATTAATTAACATAATCAAAAGTGAGAGTAAAGACTCTTAAATTATTACAAAAGATTTTCATTTTAAATAAATGCTGTTCTTTTGAACTTTCTATTCATCTAAGAATCCTGACAAAAAGTAAATATTATTATTGTTATTTTCTTGAGCAGAAAATCAGCATATTTGAATGATATCTGAAGGATCATGTGACACTGAAGACTGGAGTAATGATGCTGAAAATTCAGCTTTGCCATCACAGGGATAAATTGCAATTTATAATATATTCAAATAGAAAAAAGTAATTTTAAATTGTAGTATTTCACAATATTACTGGTTTTACTGTATTTTTGATCAAATAAATGAGGTTTGTTTTTAAAAACATTAGAAGTCTTAATAACCTCAAACCGTTGAACAGTTATAATATATTATAAACCATAAGAAATAATACAAAACTGTAAGAAACGTCTTTTAAAAACATTTTAAAAAATCTTACCAACCCCAAACTTTTGCAGAAACTTTTTAAAACTTTATTATTATTATTATTATTATTATTATTATCATCATCATCATCATCATGAAATTTGTAACATTAATTTTCAGGTTTTATAGGGTTTTCTGTTTGTGCTTACTGTACTTTGTGAAAGGTTTAATCACAATATTGCATTTAATACAACTACTGTAAATGTAAACTTTCAAGCATCAACCTAGATACAACATAAATTTAAGTTTAAATACAGAAGCATTAATCATTAAGAAGGATTCAGCAAAAGGTAATTATTGTACTTTCTAAAAAAAAGTGACTGCAGTCTTTTTCTCAGTGAAGCTATATTGCTGAATGAGTGTCATATCCCCTCTTGTCTGTTACAGTGGTTTAAAAAAAAAAAAAGAAAAAGAAAAAAAAGAAAGGCATAACATCCACATGCCTAGGCTGCTTTTTTTTTTTTTTTTTTGCCATTCTGCTTTGAACCCCATATGTATGCAGTCAATCTTGATGTTGTCTTGTAGGGTACATTTCTCCCTCCTCAGCATCAGCAGTAGATATCTCAGTATGCCTCCAGAGCTTTTCCATTTCCTTTGAAGTTCTTTCTTTCCATGAGAATGCTTGGCTGAATTCTTGTAGATAATTCACATTGCAAGCATATACAGTGCTTTTAACCTGATGCTTAATGACATTTTCTGGGGGGAAAAAATGTATACATTGATTTCTATATTCTGTTTTTTAGTTGATGTTCTTTGATATTACTCATTGACATTTTAAAAGCTGAGGTGAAATTTTGAGATATCAGTGGTTATTGTACCAGTGGTTATTAGGTGGTCTATGCTGCCTGAGGCTGAGACTAAGAATGATGCAAATGTCCTTATTGTCATTCCTTGTAAATACAATCCTGTCGTCCCACTTTCACTGCAGACATGAGCTTCAGTGGTATGTTTTTGATTGCCATCTCAAACCTTTCATGTTTACACAATGAAATTAAGTTTTTTTCTTCATGGGTGGATGCTTTCCACAGGTTGTCTGTTTTGCAAAAACACAGGCGTAATGGGCCTCATTTATCAATCTAACGTAGAAATGAGCGCAGATCCGTGCACACAAATCAACTTACGACAGAGTTCACGTCCCAAAATACACCCCGGTTTAGAAGCCTCACCCCTAGAGTTAACGACAAGGAGAAACAAAACCCGGTCAAAAAGAGGAAGTAATCTCATGAAAGAGAAATTGATCTTACTCCAAAAACACCCGTTACCCTTGTAACTGCAAAGAATTTCACTATTTTTTATGTATATTAAATACCTGTAAATATAAGGAAACCTTTACAAACATAAACATTATTTCGCCTATTTAGTTCCTTTCAGTCCACAACAAATCCTTTATTTTTAACAATATTACAGAACAGGAATGACAAAATAAGCAGCTATAAAATTATATATTAAACTATAATATATAAAAAAAAATAACGCTATAAGCTGGCATTTATTATAAACAGCACACAAACATCAAGCAAAGCTGAAATCGCATTGCGCTCACGAGCCTCTCTCATTCGACAAGAATCCAAATGTTTCCATTTTTGCCATATTTGTATTATTTGGTTGTTAAACTATTATTTATTATGTAGCCTAAACATGGCTTTATACTTCACTCATGTTCCAATTCGCGTAAAATCCTTCACATGCGTAAAAATGTTTGTTTGGGCACTGCGCACTGATTTCACAGCGGACCATTTAAAATAAACAGTGTAACTTTTATATTTCGTTGACTGCACTTTAGTTTGATGATGAATAACTGAAATGTCTAGTAACGCTACATCTAATGTTATTAGTGTGTGCGTGAGGCGCCAGCGCGATCCGATGAATAAAACCAAATAAAGATATAAAGAAAAGAAACAAAATGCATTAAGAGTGTCACAAAAACGAGTGCAGCCTATACTTGTTCCACAGTTTTTTCCCTTTTGATTTATAATAGGCTATTATATTATAGCCTATTATATATTTTGTATGGTCCAATTTATTTTATTCCTTTTATAGACTTAATTTCTGTTTTTCTCCGTTCACAGAAGTGTTGCAGGTGCATGATGTGACGATTGAATCCTCATAGTCTGTTGTTTACGCTGCTATTTACGCATATAAAGCTAAAGCCCTGTATAAAACAAACAACAACAACAACAAAAAATACATTCTAATCTTACTGGTTAATGATCGACTAATGAGCTTCGGTTGACGGTCAGGAAAATAACCTAAATGAACAAAAAACTTGCGTACATGAGCTGAGACCAGACGTGAGATTTGATCGTAGCCACTGCTCACGTCCATATTGATAAATTCCAAGTTTTGCGTTGAAACGACCGTACGCCCAATTTTCCGTCGTACGTTCGTTTCGTAAATGAGGCCCAATCTGTTTTGATTGAAAAGATGACAAGACCTTTTATTTTTTTATTTATGCAGCCACAGCCACCTTTCTTCCATCCCAGCAGGCACAAAACAGGCACGTCATAAGACGTTGATATTTGGTTAAATTTTGGTTGCGACGTCGGGTGACCAAAATTCAGCGTAAATTCAACGTCTTATGTCAATGTTAAATTGATGTCCAATACCGACGTCAGCTGACATTGAGATTTAGTTGTTTTTAGGTTGTGCAACCAAAATCCAATGTTAAGTCAACGTCAAATTGACGTCAAATATTGACGTCAACCCGATTTTCATTTTCAACCAAAATGCAACGTCTGTCCGACGTCATGTCCAACGTCAACCTGACGTTACATAGACGTCTGGTGCCTGCTGGGATCTTATTCCCATCATTTAGACCTTGAACAGACATAGTGGTGTTATGTTTGGGCAATTTATGTTACTAATGATGTTCTTTGGAATGTATGTTGACTGAATCACAAGCTCCTCCAGTGTCAGGTGATCTGAAATATTTCAATGATGTCTGAACCATAGAGGTTTACATGTAAACATGCACAAAAGCCTCATAGTTGAGAGCAGAGCGTGCTTTCACCCATCTGATTAAACTCAGTCACACTCTGTCCGTGATCGCGGAGTGGAAATGTCTTGTCGGGAGAATGTGAGGTTTTGCCATCTGAGCCCCAAAAACAAAAGAGGGAGCAAATCCTTTCATGAACATTCCTAATTAGCCCCCGTTTGCCCTCTTATCCTGTTATGGTTTTGCTGGCCCAAAGTTCAAGGGAATCAAACTTACCCCACCCACTTGGTTTTCTACAGCTGCCACAAGGATATTTTATCCCTTCTTCAGTCTGACCCCCCACACGCCAAGACATTATTGTATCTGCCCTACCCTACAAAGAGCTCAAGTCTTTTTCCTAGTTTCAAGAAGCGGGGTCACCGAACGCAAAGAGAGAGAGAAGAGATGCTACTGCAGAGATCAGTTAAACCCAAATCTACAGGAGCAAAACAGATGAATGAATAACTTGTCTAGAACACATAACAGAAGAAGATTATTAAAGGGATAGTTCACCCAAAAATAAAAATATCTGTTATTTACTAACCAGGGTTATTATAGTTCCCTAAATCTAAGACTGAAATTTAAATTAAAACTATTTAAAAATCTTTTTCATTACTTGAAATAAAATAAACATTAACTGAAATAAAATAAAATATAAAAAGGTACTATTTCAGCTAGTTGATGCACTACATGATATACTACATACTTGAATAAACAAACTAATATATACATATATACATAAACACGTTTTTAAATATAAATAAGCAGTGATGGTGAGACACTTTTGTTAAAAAAAAAAATTAAGAGATAATTATAAAAGACTGTCAAACTACTGATAAACTACCTTTTTTTTTCCCAGAATCTCATTCACTAAAGCTTTGTTTTTTTTATGATTATTAGATCAGGACAGTTGTATGACTTTGACATTTTGACTTCATGCCCACCCAAAAAAAATAAAAAATTAAAAAATTAAATGGATTTTAATGACTATTGATGTTTGTTTGGGAGTCAAATCTTCTTTTTTCAACAATAGCTCAGTCACAAAATCAGAAATTTCAATATAAATTCAAACATATAAAATACACCAAACTTTACTATCCACATTATTTTTATATACAATAAAATGATCAAATATTATATTAAAGACATTTATAATGTTACAAAATATTTTTATTTCAAGATTGTCAAACTACTTACAAACTATTTTTTCCCCAAGAATCTCATTCATTAAGCCTTTGTTTCTTGATTATTGTAGTAGTTGTATTACCTTGTCATTTTGACTTCATGCCCCCCCAAAATTTAAAAAAAATTGAATTCATCTGTTAAAACATGCTCATCATAATCATAAAAGAGGTGTATTCAAGTTGTTGTATGAATGAATATCCCCCCCCCCCCCCCCCCCCCAAACTTATGCATGCAGCATATGGCACATTGTGTCATATTAATGTTGTTCCAACAGTGATCATTTTAAACAGAGACTCAGCATTGTGAGGCTGATTTTCCATTGTGTTATCCTGAGCTACATGACCGATTCCTTGGATCCTTGAATGTGTCAAGAGGCTGAAGAGGGGATTAAAAATTATACAGCTGAACTGGATCACTTCAAACGAATAGTGCCGGATTAGTGCGTGTGTGTGCTTGTAGGATTTCAATTAGCTGGTGTGTGATTCTGATCCAACGTGACTGGTTTTGGCCGGGTGCACTACAGGGCAGAAGCATTGCTCGATGCCATTTGGCTTGTGACAGTAGAGCTCTGTTGAGATTGCATTGTGCTCTCTCAAAACAATGGAGATGTGTTTTTTCATCTGTTATTGTCCATTCTTGCTATATTGTGACTTCCCAAGGAATTTAGCTTTAGTTTTGAATATGTTATGCAATATTTTTGTTTATTTTCTAATCGAGGCATAGATAAGGATTGTGTTATTGTCCTAAGTAATATCAACCTCTTGTGTTATACAGTTGATAGTATAATGTTTTTCTTCTAGACAAAAGGTGATTGTGACAGACTGGAAAAGAGCCACAACTTGCAGCTTGTGTCTTCTTCGCCGCTCTTCTTCTTTCACTTCTCAAACCTGTGCGAAATCTGGTCCAACAAGTTTTGGAAGTCACAAGAGAGGATTTGCATTTCTTTCCCTCCATTAATGGGAGCGATTGCCATTCACAGGCCGATTCACAACCCAGAGTATCGTGTTTCTGACCTGAATTAGTCTTACTCACCTGGCAGTGGCTCAGGCAGGAACTCCAGGGCCCTTGACCTGCTGGGAGCCTCTAGCCTCCCCCGCGGCCTCTTTCCTCTACCCTGCTGGGTCTGAGTCAGCCAGTGACCTGCAGTAATGAGATGACATGAATGTGACTGGATGTATCGTGCTGTACAGAGAGGAAGTCAGGTTTTCAGAGTCATTCCTGCATGGTGTATCACAGGTGCTAAACACTAAAATCTGCACTTTTCGCTTTAAAAACAGCATAATACATGCAGTCAAATGACTAATGCTGCTTGTTTTGGAGTGAATTGTTCTTTTTTGTAAAATAATGGCTTAGTCAAAAAATCAGAAATTGCAATATAACTTTACTCTCCACATTATTTGAACAGCTCTATGCAATAAAGTGATCAAAAGTGATTAAAAGCTTTCTATTTAAAATAAATGCTGTTTTAAGCAGCAGAACTTTTTTCAGCATTGATAATTAGAAATATTTCTTAACCAAATCAGCATACTATAATGATTTCTGAAGGATCATGAGACACTGAAGACTGGAGTATCCATCACAGGAATAAATTACATTTTTAAATATATTCAAATAGAAAATGGGTGTTTTGAATTGTAATAATATTTCACAATATTACTGTTTTTACTGTATTTCTGATTAAATAAATTCAGTCTTTGTTAGCATAAAAGAAAAAAAATCTTACCCAGCCCAAACATTTAAATGGTAGTATATTTCAAAAAAATGTCTCATTTGTTTCTGTTTTTACTTCATTTTAGCAGAAGACAGCTGAGACTGAAAGTTTATACTTAAAGGAATAGTTCACCCCAAAATGAAAATTTTGTCATCATTTACTCACCCTCATGTTGTTCCAAACCCGTGTGAGTTTCTTTCTTATGTTGAACACAAAAGAAGAATTTTGAAGAATGTTGGTAATCAAACAGTTGATGGTCCACATTGACTTCCACAGTATTTCTTACCCTACTATGGAAGTCAATAGAGACCAACAACTGTTTGGCTCTTCAAAATATCTTCTTTTGTGTTCAACATAAGAAAGAAACTTATGCAGGTTTGGAACGACATGAGGGTGAGTGAATGAATGAAAATTTTTATTTTTGGGTGAATTATTCCTTTAAATGAAGTATAACAAAAAAACATTTGTTTTAAAGTGTCCCTATTATGGGTTATGAAAGGTTCATATTTTGGATTTGTTTTAAAAACGACTCGTTTCAATGATTCAGAGTCGACTCTCTCTTTCAAGAAACAATAACTTTATACACGGTGCACTTTCTGATTTAAAACTTTGCAGGATGTTTTCCTTCACTTAGAGTTGTGTTACACAATGCATGAAAGGTAATTTTCAAAAATTCATAATAAGGGCACTTTAAATTAATGCAGTACAGTATGCAGATGTGTTAATATCATAGATTAATGCACATGGACATTGTATAGACAGGAAGTGAAGACAATTTTATGTATAATTTTATGTTTAATCTCACTGAAAGAGGATGTTTAAATGTACCAGTGGTGGTATATGGACATATTTATCTCTCCTTAACTTTTGCCTGAAAAAAAAAAAAATTGCATTAAGAGGGTCAGAGATGCCTTGGAAGCAGTACAGACAAAATCCAGCAAGTGCACAAGGCCATTCTGGTTCTGAACCTGGTTCATGTTGTGCTAAATTGTTTGCTCTCCAGTTATGCTTTAATGCAGCGTGATCCTCTTCAACACTCTCCAAACAACAGAATAGTCTGCTTAAACAAACCGACAACCTTAGTTTCCATTTTCCAGAGCGACTCGCTGGCGTGTAGGTTTTGCTGACAGGTATTGCTCATGGCAGGCACCTGGCAAAGCTTTAGAGGAGATGGGGCACTGAAGTTCAACCTCAGGCACTTCCTGATTGGTCTGGAAGGTTGCCTTTGAATGTCAGAGTAATTATAATGTGCCTTGTTTGGAAACTGAAGTATTTAAATTAAATATTTTACTTGTTTGACTGGCATGAGTTGCAGTTGTCATTATTATGATTAGAACGGCAACGCTTGAAATTAAATTATTAAAATAATTATGAAGAAAAAGTCTGCTGGACTTCAAATGACACTTCAAGTGCCACACTATTTTTTTTTTCAGGGTTCTCTGATTAATAAAGTAGAAATGAACAGCATTTAATTGAAATAGAAACCTTTTGTGACATTGCAATAACAGATAAAGCTGAATAAGATGCCTCTGATCTGAGGACACCTGTGTGCTGAAACTAAATCCATGTTTTCTTATCAGTAGGATGTCTTTTTGTTACTCTAGGCTTTCCTTACTTAACTCATTCCCTCTTCATGTCACAGTCTCATCTGGGGTGATTTTATCACAGCTTCAGATTATTTCACCTGCAGGCATTCTCTAAGTTAAAAAAGAGGTTAATCAACAGGTTTTTCATGCAATAAACAGTTTTGCATTGGCTATTTAAGTGTGAGATGTTTTAGTTGCACAGTTAGACATTTCAAAGGGTTTTTACAGTAGCAAACTGTATTTGATTTACAGTAGCCAACTGTACTGTTTTACAGTAACTTACTGTAAAAAAAAATCAAATTAATCAGTATACTACTGTAATTCATTCATTTTAATATAGATTTCATTTGGATTTATAATTTTTATATAGAATTCATTTTATTTTTTATCCTACATAGGTACTACTGGCATTCAATTAAAACAGACACAATAATTACAAAATATCAAATTCTTTATTTAAAACATTGCATGTATAACACTTAAAAATACAGTCTTCCAATGCTGGAACAGTGCATCTTCACCATTTCTCCTGTCTTAGGATGTTTTGCAGTGCATTATGTTGTATCATCTGGATTTATCCTCACAAAGAATCTTTAGGCAACAGAAACATAATGGGGAAAAAATACATAACCATCTGCAAAACTCAGGTGCTGCTCCAAAACGTGGCCAAGACCTTTGCTCGCCATCCACTTTGTTATTGACAGAAATGTGTTCCCTGAAAAACAAGAAGTAGAAATGGCACACTTTTAAAAGGCAAACCCCATATAAAATACACAAACCTCTCAAAACCATATGTTTTCTTACCATGAATTATCAGTCTCAGGGTGGCTGGCATGCTCATGTCTTTCTTTCACCTCGCTTCATTGCAGTTGCCTTTAAAAAATAAATATAAAAAAAAAATGCAGTAAATCTTAAATTCCATTAAAAACTATAACAAACTAATACTAAAACTAGAAAGGCAACTAGCCATTAAACTAGTTTAACCTAGCTAAAATACGATTTTTTTTCTCAATAGGCTACTGGCCAACATTAACACCTGAACAAAATTTCACATTAAGTTAATGTTAATATAAGATAAGCGTTGCTCGTTAAAAATAATTTTAATTCGGTAATTCAATAAGCTGACAAAAGTCATTTGAAACTACAGCGCAGTTTACCACAGTAAAGTTTGTTACCGCCATGTTGACGTGTAAATGTTTCTAGGTTAAACTGATGTGCAAAAATCGGACAGTAAACTGATGCCCCAGTATGCGCTCGCGCTGTTTCTGACATGAAGGACAAACATATTTGCCAATCATTACAAGCCATGTAAACACGTCCAGTGTAGACAGTCTCAAGCTTGCGGCGCTGTAGACACGGTGCAGGGCAAATCCTGTCAGTCCAAATGTAAGAAATGAGGAAAATAAAACAATCTCAATGGAATGGCGCCAAAGAGGCTGTTACGGCAAATACAGTAGTATACAGTAATTTTAAAAAATACAGTAAGTCTCTGTAAGTGGGGTTTGACGTCACAGAAAATTCCCATGATGCAAAGGGTAGTACAGTTACTTACTGTAAAGGGAATTTGCAGTATTATACTGGGCGATATACAGTAAATACCTGTAGAAATTACAGAAATGTCTAACAATGTGGCCTGATTATAAACTTAATAGTTTTAGTTATATATAGTTAGTTAGAAATAGTAGATACAAATGGATACACTAAATATAGTTCGCCAAAAAATTCTTCTGTGGAACAGAGAGCAGTTTTTTTGTGCTGCTCTGATCCATAAAATGAAAGTGAATAGAAAGTAGAGGCTGTCAAACTCCAATAATGTCAAAACATCACAATAAAAGTATGTTTAAGTGGTCCATATGACTACTGTGCTATTTTCCATATCTTCTGTGGACTGGATTTATGGTGCATTTTTTCTTTCTTTCTTTTTTTTGGAGCTTGACAGACCCTGGTTTTACATTTGCTTTCATTGTTTGGAAAAGAGCAGCATGAACACTTATCTCCTTTTGTGTTCTCCTGAAGAAAAAAGTTAAACAGGTTTGAAACGACATGAGGGTGAATAATTGATGACAGGGCTTCCATTTTTGGATGGACTATCCCTGTAATATATTTCTTTTGTAGAAACTACAATTGCACAAATGTGTCATTAACTTAATTACTTTTAATTCCACCTAGCTGTTTCATTTAAAGATTTATCTCCATACATCTGCCATGTTATCTCTGTTCAGCATCCACATGAATCACATTTCCACATGTTAAGTTCTTACTAATATAATACTGAAAGCCCAGGGGAAAATCCAATTTATTACCTTCAGACTTAACTTATTATAGAGGTCACCACATTTATCAAAGGTGTGTCAAACATACTTAAATTGTTTGTTGATGTTCCCAGTCGACGAACAGCTTGTGGGACCAATCTGCAGCTAAAAACGAAAACCGATATGTACTTCTGTGCTCCTTTTCAATACCGCCTTAGACCTTCAGCGGTGAAAAGGATCACTTTGAGGAAACCTGATGCTCTCTAACATGGCTGTGCTGTGCCACTCGACATTGTCTGAGAGGTCAGGAGCTACACAGCAACAGGAGCTCAATGCTGCCTGACGTCAGTCTGTTTAATCATTTTTCTGAAACCAGCATGGCTAAAACAATAAACATGAGGAAATGTGTTTTTCCCGCCTTAGACAGGAAAGCCATTATAATCATATTGGACATATATAACTTTAGTATGTATAATTTATCAGTGACTGTCTTTAGTAGTACTAATACATTGATTGCACCAATTTGTATTGACTTTGAATTGATGCAGAGAAAAAAAAGAAAATTGATCACTATTATTATTATAGTTTTTTATATGATTGTTGCTCATGAGTAAATGAGAATTAATTGCTAAATCAAAGGAAGGTCTAATCCTTATTAATGAACCACAGAAAGTACCAAAAATTGGCTGCTTTGAAGATGTGCTTTCTTGCCTTTCAGGTTATGATTTGTAAGTGAATAACCTGATGGAGATGAAAAAAAATAAAAATGGCAAGTTCAGGCTTAAATATTGAATTCCAGCAACTTCTGCACAATACTTGCAATGTCAACTTTTAAAACTTGCTTCTGTTTGTCTTCATTAAATATTACAAGGCAAGGAATTGTTTTGGTCTTGTATGCTGTTAATTAAGCAAATCTCATGAAGAGAGTGCTCTGATTCACTGATATACCTGACCTGATGACTAAAATATAAACTCATAAACTTTACAGGGGATCTACAACAAGAGTGGGTTCCATTTCAAACAGTTTTTTGGTTGAAGGATTTTTTTTTTTACTGCACGTTTAAAGTAGTCTTAAGGTTACTCTGCTAAATTGAACAGCTTTCTCATGCTAGATTTTATGAGTCAGAATTTCTATAGGGAATTAAATTTGTGAGTTGTAAACAAAGTTAGAGAAATTGATTCACCAAAATGAATGGATTGATTACTGGCTGGCTCACCATCTGATTCGCTGAAGAAAGCACACAAAGCGGTTAAGTCAAGCACTTCTGAAAAATGTGTAATCTGCCCCAGCTTTCGTTTCAGTAATGTAAACCACAGAGCTCTGTGTTTAAGCCATGTGCAATTCTCCAGGCTTATTTTAGTCTTTCAGAAGGATTTTTGTTCAACAAGTATCACACCAAAAAGCAGCATAGATCCTTCTAGTTTATCAACCTTTGTTACACTTTTTAATTAAATTTAATTTAATTTAAATAAATGTGCATAGTGTGTATATTATTTTTTTACTTTTAAGTAAAATGCTCATTATTTTGTTAACAGAATCTATCAAAAATATGCCACATGAAGCACATGAACATTCTGTTCAATTAAATTTGATCACATTTAATAGATTATAAATATATAACTCTCCATTTTGTTGTGTTCGTCAAAGATGTTTCATTGTGAGCATGGCATTCAGTAATTGAAAACAATAGATGAGTGTTTGTTCTACTGCCAACAACCAAAGCGAACGGCTAAGAGGGTCACTGTTGCTGAGGGTCAGGACATTGGCAGACTGCTGACATTGTCATTGATATAATGAAGCACTTGCTGGAATAACAAGCATGCCTCTTTGTGTCCAGTGTTTTGGAGAGGGATAACACCGCTTTTGAACTGTTTTATTCCTATAGAGTTTCCTTTCTATCTTCAGCAGATGTTTCTTTAATTCCTTGTTAAACTTCATTTATTTGGCACCTATAGTTAAGTTGTTTCGTATGACCCTGGTTTTATGTTTTTTAATAAATGATTGTTTTGTTTATCAGGTGTTGTGTTGGATCTGGGTACCTGCTCATGTGAGTTTTCCTCCAGCTATGGAACCCTGGCCTCTCATGGCCTGGGGCCTAATGCTGACCGCCATCACTGGCTGGATCAAAGCGGTTCAGTCGAGGGACTTCACAGAAAAAGATATTATTTTTCTTCATCCCTCAAGTAAGTATTTCTTCTTTCTTCTTAGATTCTGCCAAAGCCTTGAAAATGAAAAGGATATAATCCATGTTTTTCCTGGGTCAAAAGTGTCAGAAATCAGTTGTCAGTGATGGCTTCTATAGATCCTTTAAAGGCTGGTGTGGAGCTGTTAGACCTTCAGGCTCTGAACGCAGATTTTTTCCAAATGTGGCGTTCTAGATTTGATATTGTGTCCTAATAACTGGCCTTCCAGGCTGTATCAGTGGTTGAGCATCAAGTCAGTGATCTGTAGCTAAACTCAGCGTCTCAGCTGACATACCAGCTGTGTTAAGATCCCCCACCCTGAAACTCATGGATGGCCCACCATGCCTGCTGATGCGAAATCAATTGTTCAGAGCATGTGGCATCAGTCATGGTGTCAAGGGTCAGTGTAGCCTTTTCTGCCTGAGACTGTTTTCTTCTTTGGGCTTCGTTTGATTTGCGTCTTGAAATGCTTTATGGGGAAATGGCTGTTATGCTCATCAAATATATGGGTAACATTTTCTATTATCCATTATTCTATTATCATTTTACATTCATCATGTAATTAACAAACATGAATGCATTATGTCATTTTAACAGTATAGCTTGTTAATATACATTCATAATATACAAGTTTGGTGTGGGTATGTTTTTTGTAATGTTTTAGAAAAAAATCTCTTATGCTCACCAAGGCTACATTTATCATTATTTCAATTTAAATGTATTAGTGTTGAAAAATGCTGTGCTGTTATATTTTTTATCATTTCTGTTGTATTATATTTTTTGAAGTACACTCACTCAGGGAATTGTTTAGTAAGATTTCACCAGAAAATATTTTAGTTTTTTTTTTTTTTTTTGTTATCATATGTTACTCTAAAAATGTGTTTGTTTGTTTTTTTACTTTGTGTTTATGTAACTCTTGTATTATCCCAACTCAGTTTTTGCAATGAAGATGTAGATGCTGACATGGCAATAAAAATAAATAACTACTACTTTGATTAACTGAAATTTCAAAAGAACAGCATTTGTTTGAAATGGAAATATTTTGTAACATTATTAATGTCTTTGCTGTCACTTTTTATCAATTTTTCAGTCTTTGACTAAAAACATATATAGATATGTTTAGATATATACAAATATAAGTTATATATACAGTACATATACACAATTTACATATAAATAAATACTTTAGAAAGTATTTTAGTGAAAGCAATAAGATTTCCTAAACATTTTCCATTCAGAAATGGAACCAGAATCATTATATTCCTCATGGTTCCCATTCCTAATTTTCCTATATATATTTATATTTGAATGTATTGACATAATGTAATGACTTATAATGAGAAGTTACAAAAATTTGTTACCAGTTCCTACTTAAATATGGAATATCTTCAAATCAATGGGTTACATGTGGTAATGTTCAAGTTCAATTTGGCCATAATGAAAGAGAGCAGAGGTTGGTTTCAGTTCTGTTGAGAGAATTAATCTGTGAAATCCCAAACTCTTTCATCACAGTGAGCAGGACCTCCCAAAATCCTTTTAGCCGTGTGCCGGCTCTCCGGTGTGCAGCTGGATATATCCGTATCTGCTCAATGTCCCAGCGGGGACTGAGAGTGTGTGTGTGAGAGAGAGAGAGAGGGGTTAAAACAAATCACTTCTTATGAGTTCCCAAAATAGTTTGTGTACCAGCAGCATTTTTGTGACCTGCTGATATCCAGCTGTTGCATATTGATGTAGAGGATTTATTATGATGATGGAGTTCATTTTGTTTCATCACTCCAGATGGCAAGTGTGGATTTACAACCCCATGAGATCATTCAGAAAACAAAACACACTCCAGCTACTTAGTGTGGTTAAGGCTACTTTACAATGAGTGTTTACATGCACAAAAAATGCTGGTGACTAAAAGCTTAAAAATTCATATTTGCATTGGATTTTGTTACAAATTGTTTTGTTTTCTCTTTTTATGACAAAAAATTAAACAAACACCCACACACGACATGCATATTGAATTAGCTGGGGGGAAAATGTATAATGTTATAATGACATAGACACCCGATGACTGTAAATTTGTCTCAGACTGTTCATGTTTTGCTGTTGTTTTAACTAAAATGTTTCTCTCACCTCTTTAAGTCTGTGCTACAAATACTGTATCTAAGAGAGGTTACAGTTAGTTGTATCATCGTATTAATTATTGAGTAACCATTTTCATAAGAGTCACAAGAATTTGGGGGAGTTAACAGTAAAACTGTAGGTCAAAAATGAACTACCGGTACTAAGCTCTGTTCGTATATACAGAGCTGTTTAGAGACTTCAGAAGTAATAACACATCAGGGCTGTCTGGATGAATGAATGGTCTGTTTAAAATGGTCACTTGATCAGATTTTTAAATGTTTGCTGGGTGAGGTCAACAAGAGTTTTTTCTTCTTAAAAATTTAAAACAAAAAAAGAGACTGATGTTTCTGTTTCATGTGAGCTGTATAATCTGATTGAGGAACTCCAGGAAGAGAAAAAGCACACTGTTCCCAAAAGGCTTTTTCACCTAAGAAATAACAGCAAATGCTGGTGTGGAAGTTCACTTGATTAGATTGTGTCTCAGTCCATATGGCAGATGTTCCATGTGATTAGGAAATTGATATAGGTACATAAAACATTTCTCGGAGTGTGATTTATTTAAAAATGCAATAAGTGGCATTTCAGGTAAACTCTAAACAGTGTGTAAATCATAATTTCAAATGAAAATGTTTGTCTTGCTCCATACAGAAGAAAAAAATAAATATTTTTTAAATATTGTGATATCACAATACTGATATTCTCACAGCAAGAATCAATATTTTTTATTTACATTTTTCAAATGAATGTTTTTCAGGGAAAAAGAAACATAACATACTGTAACATTATGCCAAGACACAATCAACTAAAAGAAAAAAAGAATAGTTTTAATGAGCAAGGGTACATTAAATTGATTCAACTTTCTATTCATCACAGAATTATAAAAAAGTAAAAGAATATATATATATTAAGCAGCACAACTGTTTTCAACATTGACAATAATGAAATGTTTTTAAGCACCTAATCATGATTTCAAGTATGATTTCTGAAGACTGGAATAATAGCTGCTGAAAATTTATCTTTGCCATCACAGGAATAAATTACATTTTAAAATGTAATAATTTTTTTAAAATGACATTTTAAATTGTAATAATATTTATGTTTTTATTTTACTGTTTATAATGTACTGAAATAAAATATATTATTAAAATATATATTTTTAAACGAATTAATAAAATTAATAAAATAAAATTAATAAGTGCTGCCTTGGTGAGCATAAAACAACAACAACAACAACGTTTTTGTTCCGAATAATAATTATGTAAGTCAATCAGTTTCACCAACAGTTTTGCCATTACCAAATAATTTCCTTTCTGTTTACATTAATTATTA